>OLKM01005801.1:0-15897 GCA_900291075.1 Melanogrammus aeglefinus | reverse complement strand
AGATGTACTACAGCTACAACTGTTTAACCTGTCACAGCTTTAATGTACTGTCCAACTTTTTCTGCTGCTTTTGCACTTTTGTTTGTTGACTTTATTTTCTTAGATGGTCAACATGTGTTTTAAGTGGTATGTTTAATGCAGAACAATTACTGTGAATACTTTATTGTTTATATGCTAGACTTCACCAATAACCTGAGTCCAAATTATCTTTTTTCAAACATATGGTTATTAAATGGATCACATTGTAATGTATAGGACTTTTGGAATCTAAAAGACAACAACCAGCTTCACAGTTCTTTCTAAGAAAACACCCCTTTACATCAGATACACTCAATATTTAGTGCACAGTACTAAATGATCAAAGGTCAAAAGAAATTGCTTTTGAGTCTGCTAACTTGCATTTGTTTTAAAATTGTATTTCTTTACCCGTCATGTTCAAAATACTGTTGTGAAAAATGCACTGTAATTGTTTAAGTAGTTTGAAAAACTTTACCTCAGCAACAAAAAAGATAAACTGTCAGTAATTTTCTTACTGAATTTAAGTTCAGAATGTTATTTCAGCACCTTAATCTCAACATAGGTTGATTGAAAGGGGTCCATGGCACTGGTCCGACCTCCCATTGGTCCGACCTCCCATTAGATCACCTCCCCATTGGTCGACCTCCATAGATTCGAACTCCATTAGTTCGAACTCCCATTGTTCCGACAGTCGGAGTAATGAGAGTTCGAACTAATGGGACGTCCTCATTAGTTCGAACTGCACTAATGCATCTGTAATCTAAACAGACAGGTCGGATATTTGAGAGCTGCCAACTTGAAATTTATAAAATGTCCTTTCACTGTACAGTCTGTGTTTGAAATAAAACGCACGGCACTTGACAGGTGAGCACGACCACCAGATCGCATTTCTCCGGCCCTCAGGGGGGCTGTGTGTCTGTAGGTAGCTCGTGTGTGTGTAGCCTGTGTGAATGTGTGCATTAATCCCTCTGTTCAGCACTCTGTTAAGATGAATAACACAGAATCTCCCCACAGAGCGCGAGCCTGGCACAGAGGTGCGCGCGCCTGGCGCATCTGGCACAATCGGTTAACGGGCACAGAGCGGAAACTGGCTCCGCTCCGCTTCGCGTCCGTGTTGTGTGGTGATGTGCGTTTCCGAGAGCTCTTTCTCTCTCTTTCTTCTCTCTCTCTTCCCTCTCTCTCTGCCTTTATTGGCACGACTGTGATGTACAATGTGGCCAAAGCATTTGGGCAGCAGAGTTAAAACAAACTCTAAGAGAGAGAGAGAAGAGAGAGAGAGAGACGCATGCTCGCAATGAAAGCGCTTTGTCGAGAAAGTAAGGGATGACAGGTTCGAACTAACGGGATCAACATCCTGTGTTCGACCTCCTATTGGTCCGACTTGTGGTTGATTTTGTCGGAGTAACGGAGGTCGAACCAATGGGAGGTCGGACCAGTGGGTATTTTGTCGGAGTAAACGGAGGTCGACCAATGGGAGGTTCGGACCAATGGGGCATTTTGTCGGACTAATGGGAGGTCGGACCAATGGGTGGTCGGACCAATGGGCAGTTCCCATTGAAAGTGTATTTGATTATTTTGTTTACAACAAAACAAGTACATGTCACATAATAGTCCAACCTTGTAATCATTTACGTTTTCTCTTTTTAATTTTACGTTGTAAGCATATTTTGTCTTACTCCATTCAGGTTCTGTTGTTTTTATTCACCAAAATACAGTTTGGCATTTCAAAAACATTCAAACAACAGGCCTAAAGATGGGTTACTTTCAAATCTCCCCTGCTGTTAAATTAAATTGCAGTTGAAGCAGAGAATGCAGTTTTGTATACTGTGTTTGTTTTAAACATTGGATAAATTGTATTAAGTGATTACACGTGTGGATTTTGCATTTTTACTCAATTCTTAGACATTCAATGTTAAGAAAACAAAGTGATTTGTTTGTTTACATTCAGTATTTCAGTTCGTCCAAAAAATGAAACGGGAAATAGAAGTTAATGATCTAGATCTAGTTCATTGTTGATCAGCTGTCTGAGTTCAATATACCAGGTTCACTGTTTTCAAACACATCATATTTGTTAATGTCAGATTATATTCTGACATCAGTTCAACACAGCTATGGAACACATCTTCATCACATGGGAAGTCCTTAAAGGCACACTCTTCAAGGCAGACTTGAACCCTCGACGGATTCTGTGGTTGTTCCAGGTCGATACAACCTCATTAAGCTCTTCCTATAGGCAAATCATATACAGTTTATATAAATAGTAGGCATTGGTGATTACTGTCTAAGTCAAGTAGTCCTGACGGTGCGATTTGTCTTCTGATCATAACATGGTGGGTTGGCACAAAAATAAAATTGCAGCAGTGCAATACATTTTATATTTCACAGCTATCAAAATGTAAAGGGGCTGTTACATCATTATGTCATGCCATTTTTTACACAGGTAGGCCTACATTTTAAAATTATGCCTACTGCTACTTGGAATACCTCAACCCACGTTATTATTGCTAACCAGAAACAATAACATAAGTATTAATCTTTCTCTGCACAGAACATAGGCAATAACTTTTATACATATGATCATTTGTGGCTCTTAAAAATAATATTAGCTCCCTTCTTTATCTCATAATGTGTGAACTACCTGTATTGTTTGAAGAAAGCAGAACTGGATCAAAGACTTGTCCAAGAAGTTGCCTGAGAAGTAGCCGTCTGCTCTCAGTTTGTCAAATAGGTCCATCCAAAACTGGACACATTCACTTCGCAAGGTCAGCCACCATCGTTCAATTCGCTGGTTTCCAGTGCTTGGACCAAAGGTTACACTGTCTGTTTCAGATTGGTTAGCAGGAAAATGCATAAACCGTTGCATTTCATCCTTATGGCCATTCTCTGTTCCTAAATCCAGTCTGAGTCTGGCAGGGCACCCACCAGCATTGATCACAGCATCCATAAAGTAGCCAGCGATGATCTTTGGGTCACTGTTTGTTTTATAAGCTTCAAAGCCATATCATCTTCCTGGGAAAACCCATCAATGCCTCCGCTGATAGCAATTCCAAATGGCTTAAGCTTGTCATAGCCATCGATGTGCCAAACATAGTTTGGACCACAGCTGTGGTAAACACGTCTTCGCAGTCTGTTGACCTCAGATCAACACCTTCACCATCCAATAACTGTAGCAATATTCGAACTGTTTCTCTGTCAGTCACAATTTCATGTAACCAACATTTTTGATGCATCCACCTGTAACCATGGCACTGACCAGATGTTTCTAGTTGCTGTTCAATGAAGGTTGCCACCTCAGCCACATCCGTTTTATTCTTTCTCCGCCAGAGCTGCTTCTTGCTTAAAATCCTTTCAAGGGTGCGTTTGCTTAGTACAATCCCATGTGATTTCAGCAAGCCAAACTAAGTATTTCATTCAGTTGTAAAGCCACGTTTAAAGAAGTCTTCAATGCACTCACAATCCATTTCCCTAGGCTTAAGAGCTGCTACTACGTCTGCTGTGAGAAAGTATCTCATTATTATGACTTTTTTATCTCATAATTTCGACTTTTTATCTCATAATTTCGACTTTTTATCTCATTATTATGACTTTTTATCTCGTAATTTCGACTTTTCATCTCATTATTATGACTTTTTATCTCATAATTTCGATTTTTTTATCTCATAATTATGACTTACAATTATGACTTCTTTTTTTTTTATTACATTTATTAATTATTATTTTTTTACTGGCGGGAATGGGCTTCCATAAGTTTAGAATATTGTGTGATGAAAAAAAAATCAAGTCAGTTCACAGTTAACTTCTTAAAGCGGCACGATGCAACTTTTTCATAGTCATGAAAGTAGTCATGGGGGAGTAGCCGGGGAAGGCGATCACTCTTTGTTTACATCTGGAAGTCTCGTGCGAACAAGAAGAACGTTCGCACTTTACGTAAAGCAGTTCGTCCTTCTCGTTCGCGCGAGACTTCGAGATGTAAACAAAGAGCGATCGCCTCCCCCGAAATATCCCCACTTTCAAAGGCTGAAATAGGGGCTAGAGACCCTCGGGGCGGTTGGAAATAACACCATTTTCGATAAAACTGGTCAGTCAAACAAACACTTATGAAAAAGTTGCATAGTGCCGCATTAAGTCTCCCTTAGCTGCAACTTAACTTGTATCTATCCATGAGATTTAATATTTAATAATGCCTTGCTCTCTGCTATCTAGTAGCCTAATGATAACTTCATATTGTGAATTTACTTTTTATGTGTTATAAATTAATTGAAAAGCATCATTGTGTTAATGTTGTTCTTATTAATATTCATATTCTTTATAAAAGAGATTGTATGCTAATAATTTTAAAATTAGACTGTTTGGATTTCATTTTCTCTTCTTTCTTGCCTGTTTTTCAGAGAGGTGTGAATGATGTCTTGGCAGCAATGCAGCAATATCAAGCTCTGTTGGTGACTAATCTGAGGAGTCAGCTACAAACTGTATTCCAACAACATCAAGGAAGTGAACTTGAAAAGGAAGCGATGGCAGTATTTGACCAGATTGAGGATCCATTTTCCTCTGTTGCAACAACATACAGGCCGGACAAAGTGATAAAGGAAAATTTTCATTTTGTGGAGTCAGAGGAGGTTTCTGTTGGGTATACTGCCTGCTTGCAGAAAAAAGGGACAGAAAGGGTCCTTTCCACAATAACCAAATGTTTTCATTATGTACCTCTGATTTAAAAGTTTAGAACAGTTAATGTCCCATCCAAAAGTTTTAGAAATGATAGAGCAGCCGCAAAAATACAGAAGTGGCTATCTGTATGACATCATAGATGGAGAGCTCATGAAATCACACCCTTTATTTTCAGCCCGGCCCTCTGCTTTACAGATAATCATTTACTCTGATGAAATTGAAATCTGCAACCCACTGGGCTCTCATGCTTCCAAGAATAAATTGCTAATGTTTTACTATACATTAGGAAACATTAATCCAAAATATAGATCAAAACTTGCTGCAATCCGTCTACTTGCTATTGCAAAGAAGAGGGAGTTGTCTGAATGTGGAGTGGATGGAATTTTGGGCAGGTTGTATGAGGACCTGGAAATGCTATATGATGGTGTTAATATTCAAACTGCGAATGGTGAACGTAAAATATTTGGAGCATTAGTTTCGATCTGTGGAGACACCTTAGCACAACATGAGCTTTGTGGATTTAAAGAGGGTGTTGGTTTTGCCTATAGTAAGTGCCGGCAGTGTGAATGTTCGTTTGAGGACATGCAATTGTATTTTGACGAAGACAACTTTGAGCTGAGGACACTAGAAAGACATGTTCGACAGTGTAATGACATTGAGAGGGCAAATAATGAGTATCTTACAAACAGTTTAAAGACTACATTTTGCATTAACAGAAGGAGCAAGCTGGTACAATTTCCAGCCTTTAACCTGATCGAACAAACACCTCAGGATATGATGCATATAATTCTTGAAGGCATTGCTCCATTAGAAATCAAATCTGTGTTAAAACAGTTAGTTCTTTTAGGTCAACTAGACTTGCATGTCGTCAATAGTGCATTAACTGGATTTCCCTACTCTCCACTTGATGTCAGAGATAAACCAAGCCCTATAGCTTCAGCACATTAGCTTCAAGTGATAGTAAATTGAAGCAATCCTCAGGCCAAATGATTGTTTTGCTAAAAATATTGGCATTTCTTATTGATACAGCTAAAGATACTGAATACTACAAAATAATTCTTGAACTCATAGAAATTGTTAAAATTTTGTTTGCGCCTGTCATAGGTTTACAGACAATTAACGAGTTGAAAAGACTAATTGAAAAGCATTTAAAACATGTGAAGTGTTTTCCCTGATAACAACATTACCCCAAAACAACATTATTTGATTCATGCTCCATCGCAGATAAAACTCCTGGGACCAATGGTCCGTCACATGTGCATGAGATTTGAATCAAAACATTGTTTTTTCAAACAGTGGGCCTCAAAACTAAATTTCCGAAACGTTTGCAAGTCTTTACATAAGGCATAATCAAAGGTATGAATGTTCTCAAAATGTATTGTAAGTCATTCTGAACACCCAATTTTTTCTAACGAGTGTGCATTAATTGGGACCAACTTCTGAAATACGCAACATGTCATATTTGAAAGAAAAACCAGGGCTTTCCTTGGGAATGATGACATAAACAATGCAGTGTCTGTTAAATGGATTAATCTAAATGGTAATAAATATATACGGGAGAAAACATTACTTGTAACTGCTGTTAATTCCAATGATTTGCCTGAGTTCGGACTTGTGAGGAATATCTATGTAATTAACTCATCGTTATATTGTTTTGAGTTGCAGCAGCATACTACTTTTAGCTATGATAGAAATTACATGGCATATACAATAGAGATTCCAAACATGGCACAAGCAACTGAACTCATAACATCTGATAATCTGGTAGATTTCACTCCATATTACAGTCATACTCACAAGGATGTGACATATGTCCCTACAAAATATTATCTGGGAGATGTGCTTGGGCTACACAAAGCCTCGTCTGATAGACTGTGAAAGGCACACTTAATGTCTTTGCCTCTCGTACTGTAGACAAACTGTGCTTCTTGACCATTGTTTTTGCTGTTGTGGTTTCATGATTATTTTTTCTTCAATTGAACAATCAATCTGTCAAATGCTGATGCTGCATAAGAATGCACTTTTCTACATTGTGATGCAGGATGCAACTGAGTCAAGGGTCATTTCATTTTGGCCGTTTTTGGTCATTTTGTTTTGTTTGTGGGCCATGCAGTTTTCATCCAGCATGGTTATTTGTATTATGTTGTAGGTTGTGGGTTGTATCTAGTCTGCTGTCATCTTAATATGTTAGATATGAAGCAGCAGGTTCTGTCCTGTAATGAAAATAATAAAAATAATAATAATAAAAAACCTTTAATTGTCCTTGTTTCATGGCATTCTTAAATTGAGACGTTGTTCAAATGGTCTTACTCTTAACCCCTTAACGCCTGAATTTATATAGCTGTATATAAAAAAAATGTATGTGTGTTTTTGCCTTTAAGTAGATGGTAAATAATGTTGAGATTATTAATTTCACTTTTGCACAAAGAATAAATAGAAAATTTGGTATGTTGCAAATTTGCGACAACAGGCATAATAGTCAATTTGGGGTCAATTTGGTATGTTGCAAATTTGCAACTGCAGGCATAATGGCCAATAATAAGATAACAATAACACAGTAAGATAACAGTGAAAAAACAATGTTTTATTTATTCACCCTTTTTTTTACTTATTTATTTATATAAATCTACAACAGCAGGTATTCAATAATAAGAATTATGACCACTTTCATGTCACCAACACAATATACAAACGTTACTGTTAATGCTATAGGAAACATTGCATTCATTTGAATGGTAGATTCATTTGAATTGTAAATTAAGTTTTCAAATGTATGATGCTGAACCTTAAAGAATGAGAGGGAATGCACAGAAGCGGTTCTTTGTAATATAACAATGTAACATAATTATTTAAGGAGCAGGGGCCGTGAAACACCTCTTGGGTAGCCCCAGGGTTAACCTCACCACACACGCACAACAATGTAAACAAACAATGTAACATAACAACATAACTCATGCATGCGTAACATAACTCATGAGTGCGTGCACTGTAAACCCGAACAGTACTACTAACTCAAAAGTATTGTGAAACAACAAACAAAATCCGCTATCAGGTCAACCCAACTTTAAGTTACTAAGTGTTCCGAACGAGGAATGCAGTTATAATTTCGTGCTACTTAAATTGTCTGAGCGATCATCACGACCTTACTCAAAACCTTTGAATGCACGGAGGCGTGCAACGTAATGACGTCATTGCGCCATTACGTTGGCGGCACCGACCGAACGAGGCAAAAATCAAACCAACATGGCAGTCGTGAAGCGAGAGGAGTGCATCGGCTGCTGAAGTTAAGAAAACTTGTAAGTATAAGTCTTCCAAAACTCACTTGCATGTTGTTTAATTGCATAAATGCCACAACGAAATAGTTTTTGTTGTTTTTGTTTGTCTGCGCTTTATTTTACACATTCAGCGTAACACGCGGTCAGTTACCGCTCTTTGGCGAGGACGTGTTGCGAACTGAGTGCAATAATGACTATAAATATTTTCAGTCGACGCTATTTTTATTCTTTATAATTGTGTTTCTGCTGGTTAAGTTAACATTTGGTTGAAAATAAGCCGGTATGGTCCGGTAAAGCCGCCTCCCCCTCGAAGTAAGAAGATGGTGTGTGTGTGTGTGTGTGTCGCCCGTTTCGGCTTCGTGTGGACGGGGCCTCAGTGAGCAGTTTTTGCACTTGTTTACAAATTAAGCGTAACACACGGTCACAGTTAACATTACCTTACCACCGGTCTTTGGTGAGGATGTGTTGCATGAACTGACTGGAAAGGGTTCACAATCTGTGTTTTAAAATGTATAAATTACTTTATTTCTAGCTAAAATATTCTAATTAGAAATTTGGACTGCATTGTTTGAGTGGTTTCAGAGTGCTATTTTTTATGTCATCCCACAGGATCAAACACCTGAGACCAGAGAAGAGCACTGAGCAGTGAATGGCACCGAACCTCTGGTAAACATCTATCTTGAAAGACACTGAAGATGACTTTTGTTTGAGTAATGGAGTGGAAGTGCAAATTGTGTATTGTGTCTGCAGACACCCGGGCACAGTTATTCCGGCACTATCGCTTGAAACACAGCCATTACTCTAGAGTTAGCCCTCTACCATGTCTCCATGACTCTTGTATTTGTACATTTCTGTCCTTTAATGCCTTGAAAATTCATTTGTCACGGTTTCACAGAGATGTGTGTAGACCCAGTGCAAGTCACACAGCACAAGCAGAAAGGGCAGCTTTTACCTGTTTCTGTGTGTTAACTTGAAACAGCCCTTCTCACAAGAAACATTGTTTCACTCATTTAAGGGGCCATTTAAAAAAACGTGAGACAATAACATGCCCATTTAAAAACTGTAACTACAGCACTAATGTGTATTCTTCTTTTAATACACACAAAAGTAGGATACATGCAAATAGTTCAGACTTTAGTGATGAGATAGTTTCAACAGAAAATGCTACTGTAAATGCTGCTGACCTTGATTATGAAGATAATTTCCTATCCCAGCATGCAGACTCATTTGATAATCCAGAGGATGACAGTGTATGTGACTCCAGTCAGTTGAGAGCCCAGTTGCGCCATAATCTCTCCTCATTATTCCTTAAGATGCAAACTGTTCTCCACGTTTCTGACATGGCAACTCAGGAAATAGTTGATCATCTCAGTCAGATATTTTCCTTGTCTCAGCCTCTCATCAGGGATACTGTAAAGGAGACACTACAGAGGCATGATATCTCTATTACTGAAGCTACCCTGAATGATTTAGTAAATGAGGTTATGAACACAAATATTTTTGTCAGTAAAGGGGAGGAGATGTCAACCAAAAAACGAAGAAAAACATTTTTTGAAAAAAATGTCCCTGTTGTGAAGCCAGTGCAGTATGAGTTGGAGCCTGGATGCAGAGTAGCCTATGTCCCTATTCTCCAGGTGATCCAGGAAATGTTTAAACACACAGACATCCTGGAAAGAATAAAGGAAACAAAGGTGTCACAAAAAGGCCATTACACGAGCCACCAAGAT
The DNA here is from genome assembly GCA_900291075.1 of Melanogrammus aeglefinus. Lineage (NCBI taxonomy): Eukaryota > Metazoa > Chordata > Actinopteri > Gadiformes > Gadidae > Melanogrammus > Melanogrammus aeglefinus. The sequence goes on along the minus strand of OLKM01005801.1, from coordinate 6,212 downwards.
GGTTTATATTTTCAAAAGAATAATTTGTTGTCTTCCTTAGAACTCTCACTGCCAATTTTATTATTTGTTCTATGGACAAAAAACAACAATCAATAGGGATATTCCTAGATCTAAAAAAAAGCATTTGACACAATAAATCACGACATATTAATAAAAAAACTGGAACGTTACGGCATCAGGGGTATAGTGGGCAACTGGGTGAGGAGTTATTTGAGTGACAGGCATCAATTTGTGACACTTGGTGATTGTTCCTCTGCGTGTTTGGACATTGCTTGTGGTGTCCCCCAGGGGTCAGTGTTGGGCCCAAAATTGTTTATTCTTTACATAAATGATATATGTAATGTATCGAATGTGTTAAAGCTTGTTCTGTTTGCTGATGACACAAATATATTTTTTTCAGGTGATGATTTATATCAATTAGTGGAGGTGATCAATTTTGAAATTAGTAAATTAAAATGATGGTTACATAATAATAAATTATCATTAAACTTGAGCAAAACAAAATTTATGTTATTTGGAAACTGCAGAACAAATGAACAAATAAAGATACAGATTGATGGCATAGACATTGAACGAGTTAGTGAAATAAAATTCCTTGGTGTAACAATTGATGAGAAATTAAACTGGAAATCTCACATAAAACATATACACTCGAAGTTGTCAAGAAGTATTGCAGTATTATATAAAGCTAAACAGGTTCTTTATCATAAGTCATTACACATCCTCTATTGTTCACTGGTTTCACCTTATTTAAGTTACTGTGCAGAGGTTTGGGGCAATAATTACAAAAGTACATTACATTCACTTTTTATTCTGCAGAAAAGAGCTATACGGACCATTTTCAATGTTGGGTATAGGGATCATACAAACTCATTATTCATGCATTCAAAAATACTCAAATTACCAGATCTGGTTGAATTTCAAACAGCACAGTTAATGTTTAAAGCAAAAAATAACAAACTACCGGCAAATATTAAAAAAATGTTCACACAAAGAGAAGGGAGTTATTTTTTACGGGGATTGTTTAATTTTAAAATGAAAAAGGTGCGTACAACCAGAAAAGGTTTTTGTATTTCTGTCTGTGGAGTAAAATTGTGGAATGGGTTAAAAGAAGAGCTCAAACAATGTCCTAACATAAAACTATTCAAAACAAGGTTAAAGGAAATGATTCTCACAGGGTACAAGGATGAAGGTGTTTGATTTTCTTTGGGTGTTAATTGTTTAGTCATTTAGTTTGTTAGTTATTCTTTATTTTTTTGTATTTATTCTCTTTCTGAATGAAAAATATTGTTTGGATACAAAAATTTATCAATAGTGAGATAATGTCTATATATTTTCATGAATGTTTTTTTCTGTTTATATTGTTAATTTATTTATTAATTTATTTTTTTTGAGAAATGTGTAAGAAATTATAGTATATATCTGATATGAACAGATAAGTTATACATTTTATTTAAAAAAAAAAAGCATTTATAATTATATGTTTGGATACGTTAAGGAAAAGTATATATATATAATATATATATATATTTTATTAACAAATGAAATTGTCAATAGTTATTATGACTAAGGAATGTTAATTTCAATGAATTACGGAGAAGGGATGGGATTAAATAAGTGTAAACTTCTTCCCACCCCTTTTCAAACATGTTACAATTATCAAGTATTTATCATTTATGTATCGAATTATGCTTTCTATTTTGTTTAACATCAATCAATTTGTGTATGATATATATTTTTTGTTTTCTTTTACATGTTCGAAATAAATTTAAATCAAATCAAATCAAATTGTACATTGATGATATTGAAATTGCTAATCCTTTAGGCACTTCAAGAAAAATTCACAAACTCTGCTCAGTTTACTGGGTGCTTGCAGATCTTCCACTTAAATACAGATCAGCGCTGCATGTTATTCAGCTAGCAGCCATTTGTAAGGTCCCTGATGTCCAGAAGCATGGATACAAAACAGTTCTCTGTCCTTTGTTACAAGACCTTTGCACTCTTGAACAAGACGGTGTGTTCATCGAGTCTCTTGGCCAGTCAGTTCAAGGTACTGTTCTTTGTGTTGTGTCTGACAACCTGGCAGCACACGCATTAGCAGGCTTCATGCAATCCTTCCATGCAGGACACAGTTGTCGTTTTTGCAATGCCACACGAGACCAGATTCTGTCTCATGAAGTTGGAGACGGTGAATTTTGTCTGAGGACCAAAGCTAGTCATGACCGTAATTTGCTGACTGTTATGCAAGGGGATCAGAGTCACAGTGTAGTTGGTGTCAAAGGGGATTGTGTCTTGAATGAGAGTTTACAGCATTTTCACACAACCACTGGCTTCCCACCAGATCTTTTACATGACCTTTTTGAGGGCATTGTGCCGGTAGAATTGGCCCTCTGCATTCAGGAGATGATAAGGCTTAAATACTTAACTCCCGAGGGACTAAACAGAAAAATCATGTCATTCCAATACGAAAACTCGGATAAAGTTAACAGATCACGGCCAATTTCAAAGACCTTTGCCAGAAAGCGGTCAATTGGTGGTAATGGTCATGAGAACAGCACATTGTTGCGACTACTGCCATTGATGATAGGCCATACAGTTCCTGATGGAGATGGGGCTTGGACTATATTGATGGATTTAAAAGATATTGTCGAACTAGTCCTGTCCCCAACATTTGATGATGAATCTATTGACTATTTGAAGACCAAGATTCAGGATCACAGACGACTGCTTCAGGAGGTTTTCCCTGAGTTCAGACTACTTCCTAAGCATCACTATTTAGAGCACTACCCGGATCTCATACGTTGTTTTGGACCCCTTGTCCATTTGTGGACTATGAGATTTGAAGGAAAGCATAGGTTTTTCAAGCGTGTAATACACGATACACAAAACTTTAAGAATGTGGTGAAAACCCTAGCAACACGGCATCAGCACATGGTAGCATACTACCTCAGTGCACCCTCATTCTTTAAACCACACCAGCAGGCATCAAATGTCTCTTCAGTCTTGGTCTCAGTCCTTCCAGATGTTGCTCAACAGTACATTCAGACAAAAAACAGACAGCAGTGTCATATACAGCACATCAAACATCATTTTGGATGGCACCATGTATGATGTTGGGAGGTTTGTATCTGTGGGACAAGAGGGAGGACTGCCTCAGTTTAGCAGGATTGAGCAGATCCTACTTGTTAACAGTGATGTAATGTTTCTATGCAGGGAACACAAGTCATGTTACATTGAACACTTGAGATCGTACAAACTGTACCCTGGAAATTTAACAGTCAACAACATATTAGAGCTTAATGACAGCTTAACGCTCTCAGCGTAACATGTTGAAGGACAACTTCTGTTGACACCCAAGCGCTTCATACAGCTGAACAGAAAGTAATTCATACCAAAACAGTGAGTTGATTTTGAGATGAAAGGAAATGTCTAAATTCTTTCATTTTAAGTTTTTGACTGTGTAAATGAATGTGTAAAGATGATTTTTTTTTTAGACTAAGTTTTGTTGTTTCATTCCCTACAAAATTTGATAACTGTTCTCTCTCTTGATTTTCAGCTGATGGCCATGCCCCCAAAGTACCTTCTTCGTGTCTACATAGCTACTGATGTGGCTGTGAAACTGACTTTGAATGAGAGGCCAACATCAGTTGATGAGCTCATCGGCATCTTGAAAGACAAAGCTAAGCCAAGGCTGGACTTTGAATTCACGTTACAGTATGAGGATCCGGACTTCGGAGGAGAGCTCTGCTGTTTGGTTGATGTAGAAGACCTGCCAGAGAAGGGCACGCTTAGAGTTGTTAGATCAGAAAGTGACCTAAGTTCATGTGGTAGTTCAGACACAGATATCCTGCCTCACGTGCCTGTAAGCCAACGGCAAAAAACATGGCCTGATGTTTTCCCTGTCCCAACTTTTTCGTATGAAGTTGAACATGTCTTGCAAGAGGGGAACAGTGTTTTTGAGAGCTCTGGAAAAACTCTAAAATTAAGCAGAGCACAAAAACACAACATTATAGAGAACATGGCCTCCTTAATGTACTCTTTTAAACCGTACCCAAGCGACAGGGATGTAGGCATGGCAGCTGACGCCCTGATTAACGCTCACCCATGTCTGAAAGAGCTGGGGTCTGCGAGTGGGTGGTACGGATGGAAAATTAGCCTGAAATTTAAAATGGGAAATTACCGTACTAGGCTTGGCAAGAGCTGGATGCAAGGAGGTGTTCCGTAAATACAGGGAAAAGAAGCAGGAATAATCCAGAAAAGCACATCCCCACCTCGAACATTAAAAAAACAGAAGGGCTGAAGTAAACTTTCTCCCAACTTCCCAGAGAGAACAAAACGAGGACAGTTTGGAGGAAATGAGAATAGAGATGAAAGCTGAAGTTGATAGAGCCGACAGAAACCTAAACTCAATCAATAGAAACTCATGCAGACAACCTTTTGCACTTCGTCGTCAGGAAAATTGTTCAGAGGAGACCATTGGTGAAGGACTTTCTGGAGAGATGGCCTGCCCTTCAGGGTCCAATCACAGGGTAAAAATAATAATAACAAAAACAATAATACACAGACTCAAAGTGTTTTCTACTCATCTTCAACTATTTTTATTGTACTGGCTATTCATTTTAAAAAGATGGTGCACCCATCAAATGTGACTATGATGTGTTTCCCTTTGGTATTTTGTCTTTCACATACTTTGTGTGTCCATGTTATTTTGTAGGTCTGTGCTGAGTTCCACAGGATCACCAATGTAAATTTACGGAACCAGTTTTATTGTGAACTACATCGGCACATTCCACAGCTCATAGAACTTTACAGACAGAAGGCAGCTCGTACTGGAAGGGTGGCAGGAGCACTGCGAGACATCCTACAGTATTATGAAACTGAGGTGAGTTGAAAAAAAGCTAAAATGGACTTTGTCTAAATTTTATCCACATGGGACAGCCGGGTCCCAGGATTGTCAGCATTTACTACCACTTCATTACTATATACTACTACTATACAAGGGGCAGTCCTTCACTTTTAACTTTAAATCAATTAGTTATCCTGTAACATGTACATATTTAGTACAGTAAGTCATACTTTGTCGGCAGCAAAGGGCCCCTGTTTTTTTTCTCATGTGTCTTTGTTTATCCACCCAGGATGTGCAGGATATCAACATGAAATGCACTGTGGCCCTTCGTGCTCTCTCAGTATACCTGCGGGAAGAGGACACACAGTTTTTCAAGACTTGGAACGTAAGTCTTAATATATTTATATAAAAGATCTCATCACTAATCACCTTTTACCATTGGAGCTCTTTTGAAGTGCCTTGGTGTTGTAAGTAGGGCCCTAAGGCTTCTTTTTCTCACCATCACATACTCACTCCACTCACTCACTCACTCACTACTCACTCACTCACTCACTCACTCACTGACTGACTGACTGACTGACTGACTGACTGACTGACTGACTGACTGACTGACTGGTTAAGATGGCACCCCCAGCAGAGGTCCAAGGGATTTCTCGAAATATCGGAGGGGAAATTTTCTAGTTGAGGCACTTAACCTTAATTGGGGGGGGGGGGGGGGGGGGGAGAGGAGTAGTGGAAGGGGTTAACTTATCTTTGTTGTTATTGTGTAATACTTAGTTGTATACTTAATTTTTGAATGGGCAGCTGTATAACCTATTCAGAAATAGTTGCCAGTGTACTTTTTTCGAGGACACACCCATTGGTATTGTCACGATGATCAGAGAAAGAAGTGCATCTCCCGTTCACTTCAGTCCCGTATCCACAGCCATTGTGGTGGAAGATGAATTCATCATGAGGGACATTGCCACGTTTGCCGATGCATATGTGTTACTGTTTGGGCTGGTGTATGTGTTACATCTCGACTACCCAAAGAAGCTTGTTGGCACCTTCACTCTCATACAAAAGGTTCTAATGGGGTTGGATGACGGTGTACCCCTGAAACCTGCTCTGCTCTCTTTGAAAAATGACCTGCTTACAGTGTAGACGTTACCTGTATGATGCATGTTTGTTGTTACATTGATTTATGTTCCTTTTTGGTTATTTATTTGATTTATTCTTTATTCATGTTCAATGACTTGATATCTGATATCCTGATATTTACTTTTTGGTTATTTATTTGATTTATTTTTTATTCATTTCAAATTATTTCCTTGAATGGCCATAGATGTAAAAAAAACTTGAAGATGCTGTTTTGAAAGGCCATACC
>OLKM01005800.1:0-15902 GCA_900291075.1 Melanogrammus aeglefinus | reverse complement strand
TGTTGTTGTATTAAAGGCAGAGGTGAAGGATTGAAATAAAAAGTAGGCATCCGGGACAACATTGACTGCGAAATGTCAAGGATTTGAAGACTCAACCAATTGAGCTGTTAAAAACGGCCTTCTCAAAGTCATGGAGTTTGTTTTACGGTTAGGGAATCGCATATTTAGTTGTTCAGCAATCAAATAAGAACCCACTGTTGTCAACCATGTAAGGTATTCACGAATGTGGGTTATTAATTTTAAAAGCAGAATCCATTGGTTTTCACTTCACAGCGAAAATGTCAGATATAGGAATATTTATCTTAATTTGCTGTAATAACTTCTTTTCGCTGTCAGTTGTTGACTGAGATTACGTCCCTGTGTCTTAGTGGTGAGGATTCGGCCTCTCCCGCCGCGGCGGGTTCGAATTCCGGTTAGGGAACTGAACTTTTTTAGTTGATGTCTAAGCGAAGCGAGTACAAACCAATATCCAGAACAAGTTGTAAGTATTAACGCAGGTAGGTGACGATCGAAGTTAGACTCCAGGACATAGATGCGAATGTAGAATTTGAAAATATCAACACATTAGCTGTTAAACGGCTTCACAGTCACATTGAGTTTGTTTACCGTAGGGAATCAGCTATATTGTGATTGTCCAGCAAATCAATAGAACCACTGTTGTCCAACCAATGTCCAGTATTCACGGCAATGTGTATAATTCAAGAGCAGAAATCATGTTTTCTTCGCAGCGATGTCGATATGAATATTTATAATTTATTGTTGTTATCAAACTTGCTTGCTCATGTCACATTGTTGCTGAGATACTGCTCCCTGGTGGTCTAGTGGTTAGGATTCGGCGCTTCTCACCGCCGCGGCGTGTTTCGGTTCCCGGTTTAAGGAACACAACTTTTTAGTGATGTCGAAGCAAATCATACATACAAACCGAACGTTGTGTGTATTCATGGCAGGTGGAGGATCGAAATAGTAGCATCCACGCAACATGACTGCGTAATGTTAAGAATTTGATATTTAATACATTATGCTGTTAAAATCGGCTTCTCCAGGGAATTGGAGTTTGTTACGGTTGGGAATCAGCCTATTTGAGTAGTCACAGCTAATCAAATCGAACATGTTTGTACAATGTCAAGTATTTCAACGCAATGTGTATAATTCAAAGAGCAGAATGCTTGCTTTCCTACGCAGCGAAATGTCAGAATATGGAATATTTACATAATTTAGCGTTAAAATCTGCTTTCTCATGTAATTGTAGTTAAGGAGCTTACAATCCTGGTGGTCTGTGGGTTAGGATTCGGCGCTCTCGCTGCCGCGGCCGGGTTCGATTCCGGGTAGGGACACAAATTTATGAGTGATGTCGAAGCAATTAAATCACACTGTTTGTAGTAGTCCATGCAAGGTGAAGATCGAAAAGTTAGAAGCTCGACCACTAGATTGCGTAATGTCAAGAATTTTGATATTCAACACTTTTTGTGTTAAACCGGCCTTCTCTAAGTCACATTGGTTTGGTTTACGGTCGATGGGAAAATCGCATATTTCATGATGTCGCAAATAATAAGACACATGTGTCAACAATGTCTGGTAGTATCCGCAATGTGTTAATTATTCAGAGCAGAATCCATGTTTTCTTCGTAGCGAAATGTCGAATATAGAATGTTTCATAATTTAGCTGTTAATAAACTTGCTATTCTTCGCTGTCACATGTGAGTGAGTCTACAGCTCCGCTTGGTGTGTGGATTAGGAGTCGGCGTCTCACGCCGCGGCCCGGGTTCGATTCCCGGTTAGGGACACAACTTTTTAGTGATGTCGAAGCAATCAATATCCAATTATACAAGTACACATGTTGTGGTATTCCATGGCAGGTGAGATCGAAAAAGTGACATCACGACAACCATAGATTGCGTAATGTCAGGTATTTGGAATTACTACACCAATTTAGCTGGTTAAACGGCCTTCTCACGTTACATGAGTGTGTTTACCGTGTAGGAAATCAGCATTATGAGTGTGTCCAAGCAAATCAAATAAGACCTTGTGTCCCCATGTCCGTATTCAACGGGCAATGTGTATATATCAAGAGCGGAGGAATGTGTTTTCGCAGCGAGCGATGTCAGATATAGTGTTTAACATATTAGCTGGTGTTTAAAAACTTGCTTTCTCATGTCACATGTGTATTAGTTGAGACTACACCTCCTACTGGTGGTTTGTGGTTAGGATTCGGCGCTTTCCCGCGCGGCTTGGGGTGCGATTTCCGGTTGGGAACTAACTTTATAAGTGATGTCGAAGCAAATCATAAAACATATTGTAGATCCATGTGTAGATGGCAGTGATGGATATCGAAAAGTGAATATCACGAACCTAGATGGCGAATGTCAGATTGAATTACTCAACACATTTGCTGTTAAAAACCGGCCTTCTCAAGTCAATTGAGTTTGTTTCCGGTTAGGGAATCAGAATATTAGTGATGTCAGGAAATCATAATAAGAACATGTGGTCACCAATGTCAAGTATTCACGGCAAGTGTATATTCAATAAGCAGGAATCATGTTTTTCCTACGCAGCGACATTGTCAGAGAATATAGAATGTAACATAATTAGTGTTTAAAATTGCTTTCTCATGTTCACATTGTTAGTGAGACTCATCTGGTGGTTTCTGTGGTTAGGATTCGGCGCTTCACCGCCGCGGCACCGGGTTCGATTCCCGGTTAGGGACTACACTTTTATAAGTGATGTCGAGCAAATCAATACAAACCAAATGTTGTGTATGCATTGGCAAGGTGAGATCGAAAAAAAGTAGACATCCCGCAACCATAGATTGCTTATTGTCAATAATTTGTTACTTAACACATTTACTGTTAAAAACGGCTTCTCAAAGTACATTGAGTTGTTACCGGTTTAGGGAATATCAGCATCTGTGATGATCCCAAGCCAATAATCATAAGAATCCATGTGTAACCCATGTTCAGTATTCAACGGGCATGTGTTAATTTAAAAGAGGAACATTTTTATATCCGCAGAGAATGTCAAGAATATAAAAATATTTACTATTTAGCTGTTAAAATTGCTTGTTCATGTTCACTTGTTAACGAGACTACATTCTGGTGTCTAGTGGTGGGATTCGGCGTTCACCGCCGGGGCCGGGTTCGTTCCCGGTTTGAGGAACAGGAACTTTATGGTGATGTGAGGAATCCCAATATCAGACATGTTGTAGTATTCCATGGCAAGGTGAAGATCGAAAAAGTGACTCACGTCATCTGATTGCGTAATGTTCAAGTATTTGATTACTTAACCAATTTCATGTTAAAACGGCCTTCTCAAAGTACATTGGTTTGTTTCGGTTAGGGAATCAGATATTAGTGATGTCCGCAATAAATTATAAGACCCCTGTGTCAACATGTCAGTACTTCAACGGCATGTGTATATTTAAAAGCAGGAATCATGTTTCTGTCAGCGAATGTCAGAATTGAAGATTTATTTTCTAATTTAGCTGTTATAAAGTACTTTTCGATGTACATTGGTTGACTGGATACGGCTCCTTGGTGGTCTAGTGGTTAGGGATTCGGCGCTTCACCGCGCGCGGGCGGGTTCGTTTCCCGGTTAGGGAAAATCAACTATTTTAAGTGTGTTTCGAATCAATACCAATATCATACCAATGTTGTAGTATTACAGGCAAGGTGAGATTGAAAAAAGTAGGACATCCACTGCACATTGACTGCGAAATGTCGAGTTTGAAATATTACACCATTAGCTGTTAAAAAGGGCCTTCTCAAAGTCCATTGAGTTTGTGTTTACGGTTAGGGAATCAGCTATTAGTGATGTCCAGCAATCATTAGGAACCCTGTTGTCAACATGTCCAAGTATTCAACGGCAATGTGTATATTTAAAGCGAATCCATGTTTTCCTTGCCAGCGAATGTTCAAGAATTAGAAATATTTATCTAATGTAGCTGTTAATAACTTGCTTTCTCTGCATTGGTCACATTGTTGACGAGACTACGCTCTCCCTGGTGGTCTAGTGTTAGTCGGCGTTCGTCGCCGCGCGGCCGGGTTCGATTCCCGGTTAGGGACATCAATCTTTTAGTGATGTCAGCGATGTTGAAGCAATATCAGACCATGTGTGTGTATTCCATGGCAGGGTGAAGATCGAAAAAAGTTTAGCCAGTCACGTCATGATTGGTGATGTAGAGTTGGATATATTCAACACATCATTTTAACTGTCTCCGGGCTGTCACAATCCTTGAGTTTGTTTACGGGTAGGGAATCGGATATTGTTGATGTCCAGCAAATCAATAAGCACTGTTGTACCAATGTCAGTTTCAACGATGTTTATTTAAAGAGCAGAATGCCATGTTTCCTTCATGAGCGAAATGTCAGATTATAAATATTAAGCTAATTACTGTTTAATAATCTACTTTCTCAATGTCACATTGTTGTGTGAGACAACTGCTCCTGGTGTGGGTTGGATGTGGCGCTCTCCGGCCGCGGAGTTCGATTCCCGGTTATGGAACATATCTTCTTAGTGATGTCGAGGAATCAATAAACCAATATCCATAACCATGTTGGTAGTACTTACGCAGGGAAGATCGAAAAAAAGTAGATCCGCACATAGCTGCGAGATGTCAGATTGATTACTTCAACACATTTAGTGCTGTTAAAACCTCTTCTCAAAGTCAACAGTGAGTGTGGTTTACGGTTAGGGAATCAGCATATTAGTGATGTCAAGCAATCATAATTAAGACCATGTTGTCAACCATGTCAGTATCAACGGCAATGTGTATATTCAAGAGCGAAAGCCATGTTTTTCTTACGTCAGGCGAATGTCAAGGTATATAGGATATTTATCATATTTGCTGTTATAAATTGCTGTTCGTGTTACGTTGAGTGACTAAGTTCCTGGTGGTTTGTTGGTGGATTCGGCGCTTCATCGCGCGGCGGGGTCGTTCCCGGTAGGACACATAACTGTTTAAGTGATGTCGAGGCAAATCATACAACCAATATCCATACCATGTGTGGTGTATTAAAGGAAGGTGAAGATCGAAAAGGTAGACATCCACGACAACATAGGACTGCGATGGTCAGAATTTGAATGATATCAACAAATTTAGCTGTTAAAAACGGGCGTTCTCAAAGTTCACATTGGTTTGTTTTACGGTTAGGAAATCAGCAATATTAAGTGATGTCAAGCATATCAAATAAGAACCACTGTTGTAACCAATGTCCAAGTATTCAACGGCAATGTGTATAATTCAAAGAGCAGAAATCCATGTTTTCCTTCGCAGCGAAATGTCAAGAATATAGAAATATTTAACATAATTTAGCTGTTAAAAAACTTGCTTTCTCATGTGTCACATTGTTAAATGAGAATTACAACTCCCTGGTGGTCTAGTGGTTAGGATCTTCGGCGCTCTCACCGCCGCGCCCGGTTTCGATTCCGGTTAGGGACACACAACTTTATGAGTGATGTCGAAGGCAAATCAAATCAAACCAATATCCATAACAATGTTGTAGTATCCATGGCAAGGTGAAGATCGAAAAAAAGTAGACATCCACGACAACCATTAGATTGCGATAATGTCAAGAATTTGAAATACTTAACACAATTTAACTTGTTAAAAAACCGGCCTTTCAAGTCACATTGAGTTTGTTTACCGGTTAGGGAATTCAGCAATATTAGTGATGTCCAAGCAAATCAAATAAGAACCACTGTTGTCAACACAATGTCCCATAGTATTCAACGGCAATGTGTATAATTTAAAAAGCAGAAATCCATGTTTTCCTTCACAGGCGAATGTCAAGAAATATAGAAAATATTTATCATAAATTTAGTCTGTTATAAACTTGCTTTCTCGATGTCACATTGTTGACTGAGACTACAGCTCCCTGGTGGTCTAGTGGTTAGGATTCGGCGCTCTCACCGCCGCCGGCCCGGGTTCGATTCCCGGTTAGGGAACACAACTTTATAAGTGATGTCCGAAGCAAATCATATACAAACAATGTTGTAGTTATTCCATGGCAAGGTGAAGATCGAAAAAAAGTAGACATCCACGACAATCATAGATTGCGGTAATGTCAAGAATTTGAAATACTTAAACAATTTCACTGTTAAAAACCGGCCTTCTCAAAGTCACATTGAGTTTGTTTTACCGGTTTAGGGAAATCAGCAATATTAGTGATGTCCAAGCAAATCCAATAAGAACCACTGTTGTCAACCAATGTCCAAAGTATTCAACGGCAATGTGTATAATTTAAAAGCAGAAATCCATGTTTTCCTTCGCGCAGCGAAATGTCAAGAATATAGAAATATTTATCATAATTTAGCTGTTAAAACTTGCTTTCTCAATGTCACATTGTTGAACTGAGACGAGACTAAGCTCCCTGGTGGTCTAGTGGTTAGGATTCGGCGCTCTCACCGCCGCGGCCCGGGTTCGATTCCCGGTTAGGGAACATAACTTTTATGAGTGATGTCGAAGCAAATCAAATAAACAATACCATATAGTTGTAGTATTCCATGGCAAGGTGAAGGATCGAAAAAAAAGTGACATCCACGCAACCATAGATTGCGTAATGTCAAGAATTTGAAATACTTAACACAATTTAACTGTTAAAACCGGCCTTCTCAAAGTCACATTGAGTTTGTTTACCGGTTAGGGAAATCAGCAATATATTAGTGATGTCAAGCAAATCAAATAAGAACCACTGTTTGTCAACCAATGTCCAAGTATTCAACGGCCATGTGTATAATTTAAAAAGCAGAAATCCATGTTTTCCTTCACAGCGAAATGTCAAGAATATAGAAATATTTATCCATAATTTTAGCTGTTAATAAACTTACTTTCTCGCTGTCACATTGTTTGACTGAGACTACAGCTCCTGGTGGTTCTAGTGGTTAGGATTCGGCGCTCTCACGTCCGCGGCCCGGGTTTCGATTCCGGTTAGGAACATAACTTTTTAAGTGATGTTCGAAGCAAATCAAATACAAACCAATATCCATAACCAATGTTGTAGTATTCCATGGCAAGGTGAAGATCGAAAAAAAGTAGACATCCACGACAACCATAGATTGCGTAATGTCAAGAATTTGAAATACTTAACACAATTTAACTGTTAAAAACCGGCCTTCTCAAAGTCACATTGAGTTTGTTTACCGGTTAGGGAAATCAGCAATATTAGTGATGTCCAAGCAAATCAAATAAGAACCACTGTTGTCAACCAATGTCCAAGTATTCAACGGCAATGTGTATAATTTAAAAAGCAGAAATCCATGTTTTCCTTCGCAGAGAAATGTCAAGAATATAGAAATATTTAACATAATTTAGCTGTTAAAAAACTTGCTTTCTCAATGTCACATTGTTAAACGAGACTACAACTCCCTGGTGGTCTAGTGGTTAGGATTCGGCGCTCTCACCGCCGCGGCCCGGGTTCGATTCCCGGTTAGGGAACACAACTTTATGAGTGATGTCGAAGATCAAATACAAATTACATAACCAATGTTGTAGTATTCCATGGCAAGGTGAAGATCGAAAAAAAGTAGACATCCACGTCAATCATAGATTGCGTAATGTCAAGAATTTGAAATACTTAAAACAATTTCACTGTTAAAAACCGGCCTTCTCAAAGTCACATTGAGTTTGTTTACCGGTTAGGGAAATCAGCAATATTAGTGATGTCCAAGCAAATCAAATAAGAACCACTGTTGTCAACCAATGTCCAAGTATTCAACGGCAATGTGTATAATTTAAAAAGCAGAAATCCATGTTTTCCTTCACAGCGAAATGTCAAGAATATAGAAATATTTATCATAATTTAGCTGTTAATAAACTTACTTTCTCGCTGTCACATTGTTGACTGAGACTACAGCTCCCTGGTGGTCTAGTGGTTAGGATTCGGCGCTCTCACCGCCGCGGCCCGGGTTCGATTCCCGGTTAGGGAACATAACTTTTTAAGTGATGTCAAAGCAAATCAAATACAAACCAATATCCATAACCAATGTTGTAGTATTAAACGGCAAGGTGAAGGATCGAAAAAAAGTAGACATCCACGACAACCATAGACTGCGAAATGTCAAGAATTTGAAATACTCAACACAATTTAGCTGTTAAAAACCGGCCTTCTCAAAGTCACATTGAGTTTGTTTACCGGTTAGGGAAATCAGCAATATTAGTGATGTCCAAGCAAATCAAATAAGAACCACTGTTGTCAACCAATGTCCAAGTATTCAACGGCAATGTGTATAATTCAAAGAGCAGAAATCCATGTTTTTCCTTCACAGCGAAAATGTCAAGAATATAGGAATATATTTATCATAATTTAGCTGTTATATAAACTTACTTTTCTCGATGCTGTCACATTGTTTGACTGAGACTACACTCCCTGGTGGTCTAGTGGTTAGGATTCGGCGCTCTCACCGCCGCGGCCGCGGTTCGATTCCCGGTTAAGGAAACATAACTTTTTAAGTGATGTCAAGCAAATCAAATACAAACATATCCATAACCAATGTTGTAGTATTAAACGGCAAGGTGAAGATCGAAAAAAAGTAGACATCCACGACAACCCATAGACTGCGACTAATGTCAAAGAAGTTTGAAATACTCAACACAATTTAGCTGTTTAAAAACCGGCCTTCTCAAAGTCACATTGAGTTTGTTTACCGGTTAGGGAAATCAGCAATATTAGTGATGTCCAAGCAAATCAAATAAGAACCACTGTTGTCAACCAATGTCCAAGTATTCAACGGCAATGTGTATAATTCAAAGAGCAGAAATCCATGTTTTCCTTCGCAGCGAAATGTCAAGAATATAGAAATATTTAACATAATTTAGCTGTTAAAAAACTTGCTTTCTCGATGTCACATTGTTAAATGAGACTACAACTCCCTGGTGGTCTAGTGGTTTAGGATTCGGCGCTCTCACGCCGCGGCCCGGGTTCGATTCCCGGTTAGGGAACACAACTTTATAAGTGATGTCGAAGCAAATCAAATACAAACAACTCCATGATCAATTGTAGTATTCCATGGCAAGGTGAAGGATCGAAGAAAAAAAGTAGACATCCACGACAACCATAGATTGCGTAATGTCAAGAATTTGAAATACTTAACACAATTTAGCTGTTAAAAACCGGCCTTCTCAAAGTCACATTGAGTTTGTTTACCGGTTAGGGAAATCAGCCAATATTAGTGATGTCCAAGCAAATCAAATAAGAGAACCACTGTTGTCAACCAATGTCCAAGTATTCAACGGCAATGTGTATAATTCAAAGAGCAGAAATCCATGTTTTCCTTCGCAGCGAAATGTCAAGAATATAGAAATATTTAACATAATTTAGCTGTTAAAAAACTTGCTTTCTCAATGTCACATTGTTAAATGAGACTACAACTCCCTGGTGGTCTAGTGGTTAGGATTCGGCGCTCTCACCGCCGCGGCCCGGGTTCGATTCCCGGTTAGGGAACACAACTTTATGAGTGATGTCGAAGCAAATCAAATACAAACCAATGTTGTAGTATTCCATGGCAAGGTGAAGATCGAAAAAAAGTAGACATCCACGTCAATCATAGATTGCGTAATGTCAAGAATTTGAAATACTTAATACAATTTTGCTGTTAAAAATCGGCCTTCTCAAAGTCACATTGAGTTTGTTTACCAGTTAGGGAAATCAGCAATATTAGTGATGTCCAAGCAAATCAAATAAGAACCACTGTTGTCAACCAATGTCCAAGTATTCAACGGCAATGTGTATAATTTAAAAAGCAGAAATCCATGTTTTCCTTCACAGCGAAATGTCAAGAATTATAGAAATATTTATCATAATTTAGCTGTTAATAAAACTTACTTTCTCGATGTCACATTGTTGACTGAGACTACAGCTCCCTGGTGGTCTAGTGGTTAGGATTCGGCGCTCTCACCGCCGCGGCCCGGGTTCGATTCCCGGTTAGGGAACATAACTTTTTAAGTGATGTCGAAGCAAATCAAATACAAACCAATATCCATAACCAATGTTGTAGTATTCCATGGCAAGGTGAAGATCGAAAAAAAGTAGACATCCACGACAACCATAGATTGCGTAATGTCAAGAATTTGAAATACTTAACACAATTTAACTGTTAAAAACCGGCCTTCTCAAAGTCACATTGAGTTTGTTTACCGGTTAGGGAAATCAGCAATATTAGTGATGTCCAAGCAAATCAAATAAGAACCACTGTTGTCAACCAATGTCCAAGTATTCAACGGCAATGTGAATAAATGAAAAAGCAGAAATCCATGTTTTCCTTCACAGCGAAATGTCAAGAATATAGAAATATTTATCATAATTTAGCTGTTATTAAACTTACTTTCTCGATGTCACATTGTTGACTGAGACTACAGCTCCCTGGTGGTCTAGTGGTTAGGATTCGGCGCTCTCACCGCCGCGGCCCGGGTTCGATTCCCGGTTAGGGAACACAACTTTATAAGTGATGTCGAAGCAAATCAAATACAAACCAATATGTTGAATGTATGTCCATGGCAATGGCAAGGTGAAGATCGAAAAAAAGTAGACATCCACGACAACCATAGATTGCGTAATGTCAAGAATTTGAAATACTCAACACAATTTAACTGTTAAAAACCGGCCTTCTCAAAGTCACATTGAGTTTGTTTACCGGTTAGGGAAATCAGCAATATTAGTGATGTCCAAGCAAATCAAATAAGAACCACTGTTGTCAACCAATGTCCAAGTATTCAACGGCAATGTGTATAATTTAAAAAGCAGAAATCCATGTTTTCCTCCGCAGAGAAATGTCAAGAATATAGAAATATTTAACATAATTTAGCTGTTAAAAAACTTGCTTTCTCAATGTCACATTGTTAAACGAGACTACAACTCCCTGGTGGTCTAGTGGTTAGGATTCGGCGCTCTCACCGCCGCGGCCCGGGTTCGATTCCCGGTTAGGGAACAGAACTTTATGAGTGATGTCGAAGCAAATCAAATACAAACCAATGTTGTAGTATTCCATGGCAAGGTGAAGATCGAAAAAAAGTAGACATCCACGTCAATCATAGATTGCGTAATGTCAAGAATTTGAAATACTTAAAACAATTTCACTGTTAAAAACCGGCCTTCTCAAAGTCACATTGAGTTTGTTTACCGGTTAGGGAAATCAGCAATATTAGTGATGTCCAAGCAAATCAAATAAGAACCACTGTTGTCAACCAATGTCCAAGTATTCAACGGCAATGTGTATAATTTAAAAAGCAGAAATCCATGTTTTCCTTCACAGCGAAATGTCAAGAATATAGAAAATATTTATCATAATTTAGCTGTTTAATAAACTTACTTTCTCGCTGTCACATTTTGTTGACTGAGACTACAGCTCCCTGGTGGTCTAGTGGTTAGGATTCGGCGCTCTCACCGCCGCGGCCCGGGTTCGATTTCCCGGTTAGGGAACATAACTTTTTAAGTGATGTCAAAGCAAATCAAATACAAACCAATATCCATAACCAATGTTGTAGTATTAAACGGCAAGGTGAAGGATCGAAAAAAAGTAGACATCCACGACAACCATAGACTGCGAAATGTCAAGAATTTGAAATACTCAACACAATTTAGCTGTTAAAAACCGGCCTTCTCAAAGTCACATTGAGTTTGTTTACCGGTTAGGGAAATCAGCAATATTAGTGATGTCCAAGCAAATCAAATAAGAACCACTGTTGTCAACCAATGTCCAAGTATTCAACGGCAATGTGTATAATTTAAAAAGCAGAAATCCATGTTTTCCTTCACAGCGAAATGTTCAAGAAATATAGAAAATATTTAATCATAAATTTAGCTGTTAATAAACTTACTTTCTCTCGCTGTCACATTGTTGACTGAGACTACAGCTCCCTGGTGGTGGTGTCTAGTGGTTAGGATTCGGCGCTCTCACCGCCGCGGCCCGGGTGTTCGATTCCCGGTTAGGGAACATACTATATCATATTTTAAGTGATTCGTCGAAGCAAATCCAAATACAAACCAATATTCCATAACCAATGTTGTAGTATTCCATGGCAAGGTGAAGATCGAAAAAGATAGACATCCACGACAACCATAGATTGCGTAATGTCAAGAATTTTGAAATACTCAACACAATTTTAACTGTTAAAAACCGCCGCCTTCTTCAAGTCACATTGAGTTTGTTTACCGGGTTAGGGAAATCAGCAATATTAGTATGATGTCCAAGCAAATCAAATAAGAAACCACTGTTGTCAAACCAATGTCCAGTATTCAACGGCAATGTGTATAATTTAAAAAAGCAGAAATCCATGTTTTTCCTCCGCAGAGAAATGTCAAGAATATAGAAATATTTAACATAATTTAGCTGTTAAAAAACTTGCTTTCTAAATGTCACATTGTTAATACGAGACTACAACTCCCTGGTGTGTCTAGTGGTTAGGATTCGCGGCGCTCTCACCGCCGCGCCCGGGTTCGTCTATTCCGCCGGTTAGGGAACACAACTCTTTATGAGTGATGTCGAAGCAAATCAAATACAAACCAATGTTGTATAGTAATTCCATGGCAAGGTGTGAAGATCGAAAAAAAAGTAGACATTCCACGTCAATCATAGATTGCGTAATGTCAAGAATTTTGAAATACTTAATAAAACAATTTCACTGTTAAAAAACCGGCCCTTCTCAAAGTCACATTGAGTTTGTTTTACCGGTTAGGGAAATCAGCAATATTAGTGATGTCCAAGCAAATCAAATTAAGAACCACTGTTGTCAACCAATTCGTCAAAGTATTCAAACGGGCAATGTTGTTATAATTTAAAACAGCAGAAAAATCCATGTTTTCCTCCAGCGAAATGTCAAGAATATAGAAATATTTATCATAATTTAGCTGTTTAATAAACTTACTTTTTCTCGCTGTCACCATTGTGTTGACTGAGACTACAGCTCCCTGGTGGTCTAAGTGGTTAGGATTCGGCGCTCTCTCACCGCCGCGGCCCGGCGTGTTCGATTCCGCGTTTAGGGGAACATAACTTTTTAAGTGATGTGTCAAGCAAATCAAATACAAACCAGTAATATCCATAACCAATGTTGTAGTATTAAACGGCAAGGTGAAGGATCGAAAAAAAGTAGACATCCACGACAACCATAGATCTGCGAATGTCCAAGAATTTGAAATACTCAACACAATTTAGCTGTTAAAAACCGGCCTTCTCAAAAGTCACATTGAGTTTGTTTACCGGTTAGGGAAATCAGCAATATTAGTGATGTCCACAGCAAATCAAAATAAGAACCACTGTTGTCAACCAATGTCCAAGTATTCCAACGGGCAATGTGTATAATTTTAAAAGCAGAAAATCCATGTTTTCCTTCACAGCGAAATTGTCAAGAATATAGAGAATATATTATCATAATTTAGCTGTTAATAAACTTACTTTCTCGCTGTCACATTGGTTGACTGAGACTACAGCACCCTTGGGTGGTCTAGTGGTTAGGGATTACGGCGCTCTCACCGCCGCTGCCCGGGTTCGATTCCCGGTGTTAGGGGAACATAACTTTTTAAGTGATGTCAAAGCAAATCAAAATACAAACCAATATCCATAACCAATGTTGTGTAGTATTAAAACGGCAAGGGTGAATGGATCGAAAAAAAAGTAGACATCCACGACAACCATTTAGACTGCGAAATGTCAAGAATTTGAAATACTCAACACAATTAGCTGTTGTTAAAAACCGGCCTTCTCAAAGTCACATTGAGGTTTGTTTACCGGTTAGGGAAATCAGCCAATATTAGTGATGTCCAAGCAAATCAAATAAGAACACACTGACTTAGTTCTCAACCAATAGATCCAAGTATTCAACGGCAATGTGTATAATTTAAAAAGCAGAAATCCATGTTTCCTCCGCAGAGAAATGTCAAGAATATAAGAAATATTTAACATAATTTAGCTGGTTTAAAAAACTCTGCTTTCTCGATGTCACATTGTCTTAAACGAGACTACAAACTCCCTGGTGGTCAAAGTGGTTAGGATTCGGCGCTCTCACCGCCGCGGCCCGGGGTTCGATTCCCGTTAGGGAAAACACACTTTATGAGTGATGTTGAAAGCAAATCAAATACAACCAATGTTGTAGGTCCACTATTCCATGCGGCTAAGGTGTAAGATCCGAAAAAAAGTAGACATCCACGTCCAATCATAGATTGCGTACGCTAGATGTCAGGACGAATTTATGAGAATATGCTGAACACAATTTCACTGTTAAGAACACGCCTTCTCTACAGTCACCATTGAGTTAGTCTTTACCCGAGATAAGTGAGAGAAAATCTAAGCTAGATATTAGTTGATGTCCAAGCAATTCAAATAAGATCACTGTTTCAACAAGTATGTGCTAGATATTCAACCGCAATTGCTGTGTAATTTAACAAGACAGGGGCAATCGTTGATTTATACTTCCACAGATCAGAAATGTCAAGATTGGATCTCATTTTTCACACAGCTATTAACCATACTTATGCACGACAATGTTCACAGAAGCTACAGCACTGAGAGACTAGTGTTTTAATCGATCCATCTTACGTCCGCGGCTCGAGTTCGATTTACTTAGTCACGACGTCACATTTAGTGTGTCGACAGTTGACATACTACACACAATCCATATAGAGTGGTGTAGTACTAACAATGAGTTAGAGTGAAATGATCACGTAGACATTGCTCTACAACGTACTCGAATGTCAGAGTCGCAATAGTCGAAAATTAGCGAAGGCCCTGCGTTATCAAAGTCATAATTGAGTTTATAGCAGTTATGAGCTACTCAAAGCAATTCATTCATAAGTCACAAGCAAACCAATATCCATAACCCATCTTGTCACCAATGTGAGTATTACAACGGATCGGGCACAGGTTAGCACCATTTGATCGTCGAAAACATAAGTAGTAGATGATCCAGCCCAGACAACGACACATAGTATCTGCGTAAATGAGGATCAACAAATTGAAGAGGAATACTCACACACTTTTAGTCTGAAATGAGAACAACCGCGCACTTACTCTAAAGAATCCACATAATATGCAGTTTGAGACTTTATGGCGCAAGTTGTTAGCGCATCAACAATAATTTAGGCGTAGTATGATCTCAGCAACAACACTCAAGCAAACCAACAGTCCTTTTGCTGCGAGCGCAATGTCCAAGATTCACGATGGCAATATGTCCACTAAATTTAGAACAAGCAATATAGATCCGACGTTTCCTTCTCACAGGACGGACTTTATATGTCACAAAGAATAGTCAGACAAAATTACTTTATCATTAATTAGACTGTTAATAAAACTTTACTTTCTTTTCTGTCACATTGTTGACTGAGACTACAGCTCCCTGGTGTCTAGTGGTTAGGATTCGGCTCTCTCACCGCCGTGGCCCGGGGTTCGATTCCCGGGTTAGAACATAACTTAATACGGAGCCAGTGACTGTCAAAGCACAATCAAATTACAAACCAAATCCATAACCAATGTGTGTAGTATTAAACGGCAAGGGTGATTAGGGGATCGAAAAAAAAGTGAGACATCCACGACAACCATAGACTGCCGAAAAACGTCCAGCGAATTTGAAATACTCAACACAATTTAGCTGTTTAAAACCGCCTTTCAAATAGTCACATTTTGAGTTTGTTTACCGTTAGGGAAATCAGAATATTAGTGACGTCCACAGCAAATTCAAATCAAGAACCACTGTTGTCAACCAAATGTCCAAGTACTTCAACGGCTAATTGTATAATTCAAAAGAGCAGAAAGAATCCATGTTTCCTTCGCAGCGAAATGTCAAGAACTATAGAAATATTTTTAACATAATTTAGCTGTTAAAACTTGCTGTTCTCAATGTCACATTGTTAAATTGAACTACAAACTCCCTGTGGTCTTAGTTGGTTAAGGATTCGGCGCTCTCACTGCCGCGTCGCTGGGTT
>OLKM01005799.1:0-15906 GCA_900291075.1 Melanogrammus aeglefinus | reverse complement strand
TTTATTTAATGCTACCATCTATAGCGAAGAGGGAGAGACAGACAGACAAACAGACAGACATACAGACGGACAGACAGACAGACAGGACAGACAGACAACAGAAAGAACAGAGAGAGAGAAGAGAGAGAGAGAGAGAGAGAGAAGAGAGAGAGACAGACAGACACGAGAGACAGAGACAGACAGACAGACAGACAGACAGACAGACAGACAGACAGACAGACAGACAGACAGACAGACAGACAGACAGACAGACAGACAGACAGACAGACAGACAGACAGACAGACAGACAGAGACAGAGAGAGTGATGGGGCCTCAGCAGGGATCCTCTGGTCAGCCACTCACCCGGAGTCCTGCTGGGCCCGTCCAGGTTCCTGGTTTGCCCGACTCCCCCTGTGAGACACATTAGAACAGAGGAGCGTAGAACCGTGGAGCTAAGGCTAGTACACTCTCATCCTCGTTACATACCCACTCTCTCCCTGCCATACACTCACTCTGTCCTCACTCTACTCCTTCATCCTCCCCGTATATACTCACTCTCTCCTCACTCTCGTCCCCCTAATACTCACTCTTCACCTCACATCTATTCCTCTCTACTCTCCCAGTACATTACTACAGTCGTCTCTGTATAATACTCAATCGCTCCTCAATCTCTCCTCGCTCTCTCTCCCCGTATATTCACTCTCACCCCGTGTATACTCACTCTCACTCTCTTCTGTACATACTCACTCTCTCCCTGAATATACTCACTCTCTCTCCTTCTGTACATACTCACTCCTCACTCTCTCCTCACACTCTCCCCATTATATATTCACTCTCTCCTCACACTCTCCCCATTATATACTCACTCTCTCCCCAGCTTCCCCGGCCGGTCCCCGGTCGCCCTGAAACAGCAGACAGCAAAACGTTTGAGACAGTGACCCGGTACGCGACCACCTGGTGGAGTCACCTAGAATACAAAGCATCCTACTTGTGTTACAGGCAGAACCTCTGTTCGCAGCAGTGCCGACTGTGTTACAGCAGAACCCTTTTCTGTCCAGCAGTCCTACTGTGTTATACCAGAACCTCTGGTCCAACCTCTGACAGAATGTGTGTCATGTGACTCACGCCGGTCCACCTATGTGGCCCCGCCTTCGCCCGCTGACCGCGGTCTCCCTTCAGGGGAAGCACAGGTGTTGATCATAACCGCTGCACACACCCGGGAGTCTGACCCTAACCCTAACCCCCCCCCTGTCATCTGGAGGCTTACCCCCCCCCGAGGGCTGACCCCCCCCGTCTGGAGGTCTACCCCCGCCCCCTGTCTGGAGGTCTGACCCCCTCCCCCCCCACCAGACGTCATGTAGGGCTACCCCGCACCCCGTCTGGAGTCTGAGACCCCCCCCCCCCCCCCATCTGGAGTCTGACCCCCCCCCACCCCCCCCGGCCGTCTGGAGGTCTTCTGACCCCCCCCGGCCGTCTGGAGGTCTGCACCCCCCCCCCTGTTGAGAAGCACCCCACCCCCGTCTGGAGAGCTGACCCCGACCCCGTCTGGAGGGCGACCCCGACCCCGTCTGGAGGGACTGACCGCCCCCTTGTCCTACCTTGGTGCCCGTCTCCCCGGGCCCCCCGGGCCCCTTAGGACAAAAGAACACTGTATCAGAAAACCAGCCAGACAGAGCATCAACAAGCCACAAGAGAAGGAGTGCCAGCCCAAAGGGGGTAGAGTAGAAGGTGCTTTTCACTCATTATCCCTAAGTTACTCCTGGTTCTCGCGACCCATCCCAATAAAAATAGCAGGGTCACTTGGTGCGCAGCCCTCTGCGGCCCACTACAAGCACCCTGCAAGGAACGTGCCAAAGACGAGAGAAGGAGACAGTTATCCATTTTCAGAGTGTCATGATTCTCGACTTAGGGTAAAGTAGGGTAGACAGCATGGGAGTGACGTGCTCCCAACCCTGGTTGAGAGTAGGAAAGCGTCCTGCAGGACTATCCACCTCTGTCTCTTCTTTGGGGACACCGCCGTCCTCCGCCAGCCCTCTCGGGCCCTGAGGCCCCATAGGGTAGGTCCCGTCGCACCCTGGGGGAGAGAGACAAAATCCATCAATTGACCTGCACAATGAGACTCTCTCTCTGTCTGCGTTCTTTTCTGCTGTCTTGCTTGTCATGCTGTCCTCTGGTTGTCTCTGTCTCTGTCTCTCTTTCTCTCTTCTCTCTCCTCTCCTCCGCGCTCCCTTCCCTCCCTTCCCTCCCCTCTGCCTGCCCCTCGCCCTGTCCCTCCCTCCCTCTGCTCCCTCCCTCACTGAAACTAGACACAAGTTCTCTCTCTCTTTAATCACATACAAGTCTCTCTCGCTCTCTCTAGAAGACAGCACAAGCTGCTCTCTGCTTGCCCCTCTCTCTCTCTCTCTAATCAACACTCAGAAATTCTCTCTCTTCCTTAGACATGCAGTGCACTCTCACACATCAGACGGCGTTAATTGATTGACAGCTTACCGTGACCCTTGTCGCCGACCCCGGCCCCCCCGCCGCGCTCCCCGGCGGCCCCTGTAGAGGACAGATAAGAAGGAGAATCCTTAAAGCAGGAGAGGGCACCTCCTTGATAAGAGCATGGCTAATTGTAGCAAGACTCACCCCTCTTCTCCGTGGCTGCCTCTTTTCCCCCTGGTGCACACACACGCGCACACACAACAACACACACACGCACACACACACACCACACACACGCACACGCACACACACACACACACACACACAACACATACACACGTGCACACACAGAACAAAAAGTACAACACACACACACACACACCAGACACACACACACACATGCACCATCACACACACAGAACAAAAACACAAGAGAAACAGTTAATAACATCCATAAATGCAACTGTTAAGGCAACGAGACGAGAGAGACATTCGGAAAAGGAAGGAGAGGAGATTAAAAAGAGAAGAAAAGAGATGACACATTAAAAAGCTGCTTTCTTAGTTCAATCCTACCACAACCTTGACAACAGAGAGAAATGTCTTCACACGCACGCACGCACACGCACGCGCACGCACGCACGCACGCACGCACGCACGCACGCACGCACGCACGCACGGCACGCACGCACGCACGCCGGCACGCACGCACGCACCGCACGCACGCACGCACGCACGCCACGCACACCCACACACACACAGCACACACACCACACGCGTCTGGAGAGCCAACATCAGGCCTACGCAGAGCAAGAGATGATGGTTGTCAAGAAACGGTCCCAAACAATATAGACTGGGTCGGGTCAGCCTTCGGAGGGAGGAGGGAGGAGAGAAGAAAGGAGAGAGGAGAGAGGAGAGAGGAGAGAGGAGAGAGGAGAGAGGAGAGAGGAGAGGAGAGAGGAGATATGGAGAGGAGAGACGAGAAGAATGAACCTTGATGGAGACGCCTTGTGCTCCTGGATGTCCGGGCCGTCCATCTTGTCCCGGGATTCCGTGCGAGCCCGGTGGAATCCTTGGCGCCCGTTACTGGTGGCAGGCCCAAGGACCCCTGGGAGAGGACAGAGACCCCCAGGACTGATGAGCACGACGCTGGGACACCATGGGCGTCCGTTATACAGCCAGTGTCATCCAGATAAAGTTCAGGACACAGAACACGAGGCGTCCCTCACCGGTATGCCTGGTGATCCCGGGCTCGCCGTCCTTTCCTCCCTGGAAGACCGTCGCCAGACAGCGCTGAGCCCGGCTCCCCCTGGAGAGAAGCCGGGGGCAGATAGAAGATCATCTATAGATCCATCTATAGATCCTTCCAGCCATCTATCTATCTATAACTATCTATATATCAATATATCTATATAGCAGCTTTGATCCCAACCCCTCCCACTCACCTTGTCCCCTCGGTCCCCCTTTGATCCCGATGTTCCGGACAGTCCGCGCTCCCCCTGCAGGACGTCAGAGGACACTACATCACACTGCTTCACACTGCTTCACACTGCATCACACTACATCACATTGGTTCACACTGCATCACACTGCTTCACACTACATCACACTGCATCACACTGCTGCACACTACATCACACTGCATCACACTGCATCACACTGCATCACACTGCTTCACACTGCTTCTCACTGCTGCACACTACATCACACTGCATCACACTGCATCACACTGCATCACACTGCTTCACACTGCTTCACACTGCATCACACTACATCACACTACATCACACTGCTTCACACTGCATCACACTTCTTCACACTGCATCACACTGCATCATACTGCATCACACTTCTTCACACTGCATCATACTGCATCACACTGCATCACACAGCATAACATCTAATGGAGCGCAGTGAAACCAGCTGTACATACCGGATCCCCTCTGACCCCAGGGAGGCCCGCCACGCCCTGGAGGGAACCATCATCATCATCATCATCATCATCATCATCATCAATACTTCAGGTGGATGAAGCTCTGAATCTTCATTATCATCATAACTTAGAGCTCTGAACCTTCATCATCATCATCGTCATCATCATCATCATCCCTTCAGGTGGATAAAGCTCTGAACCTTCACCATCATCATCATCACCATCATCACTTCAGGTGGATAAAGCTCTGAACCTTCATCATCATAACCACTTAGAGCTCTGAACCTTCATCATCATCATCATCATCATCATCATCATCATCATCATCATCATCATCATCATCATCATCATCATCATCATCATCATCATCATCATCACTTCAGGTGGGGTAGAGCTGAAGGGTTCTCCTTACCGGCACCCCCGCCCCTCCAGGTGACCCCGAGCGTCCGGGCAGGCCGGGGTTCCCATCGACACCCGGGAAGCCCTGGTCAGAGGAAGAGCCGCAGGTTAGAGACCAAGACCGGACCTCAGTGTGTCCTCAGGTGATGCTGTTCTGTCTGAGAGGGACCCTATACTCACCCTCTCCCCCTTGTCCCCCCTCAGCCCAGCTTGGGGCCCATCCACCCGGCCTGGGGGCCCCTGACGTCCCTCCGGGCCCCGGAGGCCCTCGCGTCCGGGCTGCCCGTCACGGCCCTGTGATCGATAAATAGATACAACCTTAGTAACACAGACACATTAATACACCGAAACACACACATTAAGACAAAGAGACAGACATTATGAGGGGCAGGGTGACCAGAGGCTCAGGAAGGACTGAATGAGGAACTCACAGGTTCTCCCTTGCGTGCGTCGAGTCCGTCTCGCCCTCTCTCCCCCTGAGGAGACAACCAGCAGATAGGGAGAATGCTCAAAAAGGAAAAGAAGCTCCTTCCTAAAAAATAAACCTAAAACACGTACTAAAGAGATCTGCGTAGAGAATGTTCAGGTGCTTTTTGTTCTATGTCCTTAAATTGTGTTCTGTAAGGACATTGAGCGATGATCACTGGAGAAACCTTCTGTTCCACAGTACTCCTTTATCAATAGATAAGAAACAGACTCATGTCTGGTGTTTTACCTTCTGTCCATGGTCTCCCCTTTCACCCTTCAAGAGAAACACATCGCAGAGGCTTTAGTACCCAAATACAAAGATTTACAGAAAACCAGAAACACATCACATGTGGTGGTTATTGCAGTGTACTGGTACATCACACCAGATGTTACAGTGTACTGGTACATCACACCAGATGTTACAGTGCACTGGTACATCACACCAGATGTTACAGTGTACTTGTACATCACAGCAGATGTTACTGTGTACTGGTACATCACACCAGATGTTACTGTGTACTGGTACATCACACCAGATGTTACTGTGTACTGGTACGTCACACCAGATGTTACAGTGTACTGGTACGTCACACTAGATGTTACAGTGTACTGGTACATCACACTAGATGTTACAGTGTACTGGTACATCACACCAGATGTTACAGTGTACTGGTACATCACACCAGATGTTACAGTGCACTGGTACATCACACCAGATTTACAGTGTAGGTACATCGTTACATCCCACCAGATGTTACAGTGTACTGGTACGTCGTTACATCCTGCCAGATGTTGCAGTATACTGATACATCACATCGCAGAACACCTCCATTTTGGAAGACTAGGGGCATTGCAATGTTAGTTATTACATTGGTAGCGATGGTTTTAGGTCATTGTTTAGTAATTCATTGTGAAAAGATTTGTAATTAGTATCCAACCAAAGCTCCCATGATGCATTTGGTGTAAAACAGGAGCTCACCCGAGGGCACTGGACTGTGCACTGCTCTGGCCCTCCAGTGTTCTGCAACAAAAAGAAGAAAACTCAGGTCCTCGTGCTCTCGTGGTGCTGCCCCAGACGTTCAAGGTATTTACACACCACCTTATTAACTTATTAACTCCCCTACACTGATGAAGCATGAATGAATGCTTTATACGTGAGCCAATGTTTATCATGGTGTTTTCTCTTTCGCTGCCTCTGTGATTTTACGCTCCGAAATCTAACTTGACTTGGCTCACCTTTTTTCAAATACTTCCAATGCTGTAGTACACGAAGCAGATATGGAAATAAAGTAATATCAAAAAAAATTATTTTTTACAGCCCACTCAGCTTTCTGCTTCCTCATCAGAGCTTCCTCATTAAGAGTTTCACAATAAAAGCCTCCTCATAAAGAGCATCCTCCTGAGAGCTTCACAATTAGAGCTTCCTAAATAAGAGCTTCTTAATAAGAGCTTCCTCATCAAAGCTTCCTCATTAAGAGCCTCCTCATTAAGAGACTCCTCATTAAGAGCTCTCTCGTTAAGAGCTTCCTTATTAGAGCTTCTCATTAAGAGCTTCCTCATTAAGTGCGTGCTCGTTAAGAGCTTCCTATTCAAGGCTTCCTCGTTAAGAGCTTCCTCTCGTTAAGAGCTTCCTCCCGCCTACATCTGGTATTCTGGCGATGCCACACAGCAGGCCGGCCAGGTCTGAGTGCAGCGCCCGAGCTGGGCCGCGTCCCCGCGTGGTCAGCAGGTTTGTGGGCTCTTGTCCGTCACCGCCCGCCGCGCTCCAGCTCGTCAGCCCGTCCCACGCCCACCGCCAGCACGTCACACTGGCCCCGGGAGCAAGCCATTCAACCCCTCACTCACTGCTGTTTCATTACGATAAATTCCCTTCTTAGGCCGTGTTCACATCTAGACCCGAGGTTACTCGCCTACTGCGTATCCAGCCTAGACATGTCCATTAGACATGTTGTACATCTCCGACATGTTCTGTAAATAACACTAACTATTAATCGCTAGCCAGTTTACAACTATTAATCAGTTGCCCAAAAGACGCCTGACCATCGGCCCGCTTTCTTCCTGAAAGTTGTACTTTTTCAACGTCCGTATGCCGAAAAAACTGGAGAAGCGTTTAAAAAAACGGCCGTGACTTTTTCCAGAAACGCTCTGCTCCATAGGATTATATGTAAAACAAGCGCTTGCAGATTTAAAAAAAAATAAAATTAGATGTGAACACGGCCTAAGGGTCAGTGAGCGAGGAGGATGGTGGGACACTAGGAATCTTCAAAGCCCTGGCCATTTATTCAGAAAGACACGATAAGCTCTGAGGGGCATCGCAAGACGTTGCAATGAGCACCTCCATGTTGGAAAGATTGGTTCCAGTTACTTTTGTAGTAAGTGGTTTTTAGGTCATGGTTCATTAACGATGCGGTAGATTTTGTAATTAAGAAAGACTTTAGTTTGGATAGTTGATTTTATTTACAATGGCCTGCACATTTAGCTATGAATCTAATTTACATCTGCAGTCCGTGAGCAGAAGAGATTCACACATGATTAGATTACAATCTATCAAAACAATACATTTAGGGCACACAGAGAAGAACACATACAAAACAACAATGACAGTGCGAGCTGGAGAGGGATGATAGCCTGCATGATGCTCTGACAGCGCTAGATGGAGCCTACCTGATGCTCTGACAGTGCTAGCTGGAGCAGTGATGTTAGCCTACCTGATGCTCTTACAGTGCTAGCTTGAGCAGTGATGTTAGCCTACCTGATGCTCTGACAGTGCTAGCTGGAGCATTGATGTTAGCCTACCTGATGCTCTGACAGTGCTAGCTGGGAGCAGTGATGTTAGCCTACCTGATGCTCTGAAATGCTAGCTGTGCAGTGCCTACCTGAATGCTCTGACTGTACAGTGCTGCTTAAGTGATGTTAGCTTACGTGATGCCTGAGAGTCTAGCTGGCCCGGTGATGTCGTCGCTGGATTTGCTGTCTGAGAAGTGATGACCACGGCCCCTGGCACCTGCTGGCCCTTCGCCCTGATGAGAACCTTAGTGGGACGACTCGTGAATGTCCAGCGCCTGCGGCGAGGGAGACCAGGGGCGAGTTACAGACTTGAACCTGGACTCAGGCTTCAGAGAGCACAGAGTGAGTACAATACTCGACTACCAAATTCAGCCTGTTGAGGGGTTATAAAAACCAACCACCAATGTATTTGCCGAGGTTTTCACGAAAGGTGTGGACAGGATTTCTCTGGAACGCGTGTCTTTGTTTGCTATGGCGATGAGCAGGAACAGACTTTGGGTCTGGAAACTATTACACACAACTCCCACTGAAGACACAGGCATCCCAAAGCAAGCAGAACACACTTTTAACATAAACAGAGGAAACAGGCCCCAAAATCAGTTTATATTGTACGTGTTTACATGCAACTTCAGTAGGTAATATTTATCATGTTTTATCATGTGCTCTTTTAGTCCTGATTCACGGGCACAGACCTGAGAGTCGCGGCTCCGAGGGTGGCCAGCGACCCGGCGGAGCTGGTCAAGAGGGCAACAGATGCTCCCTCAGGGCGGCCCGGTCCTGGGACGCCGGGACCAGGAAGACCACGTCCAGACGGCCTCCGACACACACTGCACACGGACAGAGGGGATGGCTAAGGGGTCGGACCCGTGGAGAGCGACTGGTCGTATGTCAATGTATTTTGTGGTATATATGGTTTATGGTTATTGCATTTATTGGGTCATTTTGGAAAAGTCTGTAAAATATCCTTAATTCTGATTGCTCAAGGTTGGCAAGTGTGTGTGTGTGTGTGTGTGTGTGTGTGTGTGTGTGTGTGTGTGTGTGTGTGTGTGTGTGTGTGTGTGTGTGTGTGTGTGTGTGTGTGTGTGTGTGTGTGTGTGTGTGTGTGTGTGTGTGTGTGTGTGTGTGTGTGTGTGTGTGTGTGTGTGGTGGTGTGCTTGTGTGTGCGTGTATGTGTGTGTGTGTGTGGGGGGGTGTGTCTGGTGTCCGTGTGGTGTGATGTCGGTCTCTTCTTGTTCTGTGTGTGAGCGTGTGCGTGTGTGTGTGAGTATGTGTGTGGTGTTTGTGTGTGTGAGTGTGTGCTTGTGTGCATCGCGTGTGTGTGTGTGGGGGGTGTGTGTCTGTGTCGTGTGTGTGAGTGTCTGTGTCTCTTTCTGTGTCTGTGTGTGAGCGTGTGCGTATGAGTATGTGTGTGTGTGTGTGTTTGTGTGTGTGTGTGCGTATGTGTGTGTGCGTGTGTTACCGGTGCGTTCCTCCACAGAGACTTGGGGCCCTGGGCGCGGGCGCCGTGGGCCTGCAGGGTGAAGCGGTACCGCTGGCCCAACGAGGCCGACACCGGTAGGAGTTGTAGGAGCCGGCAAGCGTGATGGGACTGGCCGGGGGTGCGTCTGAAGGGCATTCACAGGGCACAAGAGCATCAGACATGGCGCATCAGAGGACATGGAGCTCAGAGCTGGAGGAGCATCAGACTATTGGAGCATCAGACGCTCTCACCCACAGACCTCCCACTGTGTGACCGTGTTTCCAAGCGCCTCTGTTTACAGGGTTACAGGCTTAAAGACCCATCCAAGTGTTGATTTGAAACCTTTACAGACACTTTGGTTTACAGCCTACGAAGGCTGGCTGAGCTCCGGTGGCAATTACCCTCGGAGAGATCCATGCCTCCAGCATAAAGAGCACTCCTAAACCCAGATTAGTGAGACTAAATCAGGGAAGTGAGGTGTAGGATGGGGTGAGACTCAAACAGGAGAGTGAGGTGTAGTGATGGGGTGAGACTCAAACAGGAGAGTGAGGTGTAGTGATGGGGTGAGACAAAAACAGGGAAGTGAGGTGTAGGATGGGGTGAGACTCAAACAGGAGAGTGAGGTGTAATGATGGGGTGAGACAAAAACAGGAGAGTGAGGTGTAGTGATGGGGTGAGACTCAAACAGGGAAGTGAGGTGTAGTGATGGGGTGAGACTCAAACAGGGAAGTGAGATGTAGTGATGGGGTGAGACTCAAACAGGAGAGTGAGGTGTAGTGATGGGGTGAGACTCAAACAGGGAAGTGAGATGTAGTGATGGGGTGAGACTCAAACAGGAGAGTGAGGTGTAGTGATGGGGTGAGACTCAAACAGGAGAGTGAGGTGTAGTGATGGGGTGAGACTCAAACAGGAGAGTGAGGTGTAGTGATGGGGTGAGACTCAAACAGGGAAGTGAGGTGTAGTGATGGGGTGAGACTCAAACAGGGGAGTGAGGTGTAGTGATGTAATGACTTGCCTCCATCCCTCCTCCAGCTCAAGTAGTACCCGGTTGCCCCGGGGACAGGGACCCAGCAGTCAGGACCTTCCGTCTCCGTAAACCTCGGCAACGCGCAGACCGGTCACCGCTTCGTGGGCGCGGCCCACCGCTGTGGTCGACCATAGCAGCAGCTAAACACCAACACAGATGTACACAGAAGTCATTTTTGTGCATATGACAAATAAACTATCTTGAATCTTGAATCTTGGACATGTGCTGAGATCATGTGCTAGCCTTTAGCAAGTAGCTCAGTGTTTTGAGGCCATGTGCTAGCATGTAGCATGTAGCTCAGTGTGTTGAGGTCATGTGCTAGCAATAGCATGTAGCATGTAGCATGTAGCTCAGTGTGTTGAGGTCATGTGCTAGCCTTTAGAATGTAGCTCAATTTGTTGAGGTTATGTACTAGCATGTAGCATTTTGTTAAGTGTGTTGTGGTCACATACTAACATGTAGCTCAGTGTGTTGAGGCCATGTGCTAGCATGTAGCATGTAGCTCAGTGTGTTGATGAGGTTCATGTGCTAGCATGTAGCTCAGTGTGTTGAGGTCATGTGCTAGCCTTAGAATGTAGCTCAATTTGTTTGAGGTTATGTACTGCATGTAGCATTTCGTTAAGTGTGTTGTGTCACATACTAGCATGTAGCCAGCTGTGTTGACGTCTGTATTAAGATGTAGCTCATGTGTGAAGGTCATGTATTAGCATGTGGCTCAGTGTGTTGAGGTCATGTACTAGCCTGTAGCAGGTAGTCAGTGTGTGAGACCATGTACTAGCAGTAGCTCAGTGTGTTTGAGGTCATTGTACTAGCATGTAGCATGTAGCTCAGTAGCTGTTGTCTAGTGTCAAAGTGTGTCATGAGCTCTCCCCAGGCAGAGGACCGGACTCACGTCGTGTGACCCGGATCGAGATGGGGGGGGCCTCTCGGTCTGGACAGGGCCATGACCTGGACTCGTACTGTGCTCCCGGTCCAACCGTCCAGCTCCACCGAGGTCACGTCTCCCCAACCAACGCCGGCTTCCGCTCCGCCTACAGGACGGGACAGAGGGGCTGACAGTGTGCGGCAGGACAGACAGTGAGCTTCAGACGGAACGAGCTGCAGACAGACAGTGAGCTTCAGGACAGCGACATGCAGGTCAGCAGGCAGTGAGCTGCAGGACAGGCAGTGAGCTTCAGGACAGACAGTGAACTGCAGGACAGACAGTGAAACTGCAGGACAGACAGCTGAGCTGCACAGCCGACGCTGAGCCGGCAGGACAGACAGCTGAGCCGCAGGACAGACAGCTGAGCTGCAGAACGACAGCTGAGCTGCAGGCAGAAAGTGCTCTGCAGGACAGACGCTGTGCTGCAGGGACAGACAGCTGCCAAGGTTTCAATGAACCACAAACGAGAAAGGAAATATGCGCTTTGCAAAGATCACAGGAGGTCTCAAATCCAACTGACTCAGACGTCCTGTTGTTGTTGTGTCTGTTTTACTGTCTGCGAAGCGTTCTACATGCTAACGTTCGGGCCGTGTGTGAGAGCCTTACCGTCGGACCCTTCTCAGGTCACGCGGTAGGCGTTGCTCCTGCACCCCCACCCAGGTCACCCTGATCACCTCGCCGTGGCTCCTGCACTGGACAAGTCACGTGCCACCGCAGCTGGTCGGTCTCTGCACAAGAACTCACGTTAGCCTGGGCCCAGAGAGGATCACACCGTCATGCTCTCCCACGGTGCCGCCGTGTGGCGTTCGTCCCTGACACGCTGATCTGAACCCACAGGAAAACTCCCCAATTCAGCTGGAGGGGTCAGGGGTCAGACGTACCAGTCCGGACGTTGAGAGAGACGGGGTTCCCCTCCCGAGAGCCGGCCAGCGTGTACACAGACACCCTGTAGGCAGAGTCCGCCTGCAGCCCGTCGATGGAGAAGGAGGTGGTGTCGGCAGCCAAACTACGAGTGCCCTCCACACCTGCATGAAGACACACACAGGAAAATACCTCTGTAACCTATGATCACTGTAACCTATGATCACTGTAACCTATGATCACTGTAACCTATGATCACTGTAACCTATGATCACTGTAACCTATGATCACTGTAACCTATGATCACTGTAACCTATGATCACTGTTACCTATGATCACTGTAACCTATGATCACTGTAACCTATGATCACTGTAACCTATGATCACTGTAACCTATGATCATTGTAACCTATGATACTGTACCTATGATACACTGTACCTATGATCACTGTAAACCTATTGATCACTGTAACCTATGATCACTGTTACCTATGATCACTGTAAACCTATGATCACTGTTACCTTATGATCCATGTACCTATGATCACTGTAACCTATATCACTGTAACTATGATCACTGTAACCTATGATCACTGTAACCTATGATCACTGTAACCTATGATCCACTGTAACTTGATCACTGTAACCTAGAACACTGTAAGCTATGATTCCTGTAACCTATGATCACTGTACCTATGATCACTGTAACCTAATGATCTCTGACCTATGACACACTGTACACCTATGAATCACTGTAACCTATGATCACTGTAACCTATGATCACTGTAACCTATGATCACTGTTACCTCGTTACGTAACCTCTGTAACACTGTAACTTGATCACTTTAACCTATGAACACTGGTTACTATGATCACTTAACCTATGATCACGTATAACTATGATCACGTAACTTTGAACACTGTAACTATGATCACTGTTACCTATTGATCACTGTAACTATGAAACACTGTAACCTATGATCACTTGTAACCTATGATTCACTGTAACCTTTGATCACTGTAACCTATGCATCATCACTGTAACCTATGATACGTATACCTATGATCACTGTACTATATGAACACTGTAACCTATGATCACTGTAACCTATATCACTGTACCTATGATCACTGTAACCTATGATCACTGTAAACCTATGATCACTGTAACCTATGAACACTGTAACCTATGAACACTGTAACCAACCAATGACCTACTGTAACCTATGATCACTGTAACCTATGATCACTGTAACCTATGATCACTGTAACCTATGATCACTGTAACCTATGATCACTGTAACCTATGATCACTGTAACCTATGATCACTGTAACCTATGATCACTGTAACCTATGATCACTGTAACCTATGATCACTGTAACCTATGATCACTGTAACCTATGATCACTGTAACCTATGATCACTGTAACCTATGATCACTGTTACCTCGGTACTGTAACCTCTGTACACTGTAACCTTTGATCACTTTAACCTATGTACTTAAACCTATACACTGTAACCACGGTTAAAGACGCTGTTACTTTTATGAGGCCAATGGAGCCCTGATCAAGTGGACGTACCGTCATCACGGCGCCAGACCACCCTGTATCCCGTCGCCCGGGAGTACGGCGACCAGGAGATGCGTATCGTCTGCGACGAGGCCTCGACCACGCGGAGGCCGGACACGCCCCCGCCGTTGCCGTTGGCGTTGGTGCGGGCCGAGAGCGTGGCCGCCTCCCCCACCCGCTGCCCCGCCACCGCCGCCACGCCCACCACCAGAGGCTCGTCAGGCTGGAGACCCTCGATGGAGAAGACCGTCACTCCACCCAGGACCGGACCTGCTCCTCAACCTACCACAGGGGCAAGAGGTCAGACCAACAGGAGGAACCTGGTTCCTCATCTTCACAGAGGTCAGATGTCAGACCTCAGGGAACCTGCTTCCTCACTACAAACAGAGGTCAGAGGTCAGACCTCAGGAGGACCTGCTCCTCATCTTCACAGAGGTAGAGGTCAGAGACCACAGGAAGGAACTGCTCTCACCTTCACAGAGGTCAGCAGTCAGACCACAGGAAGGACCTGCTCCTCATCTTCCCAGAGGTCCAGCGGTCAAGACCACAGGAGGAACCTGCTCCATATATGTGGAGTTCTGTTCACATCTAAAAGGAACCATGAAAGAAGTGACTCACTGTTGCCTTGTCTCCACGTTACTCGGTAGCCCGTTGCCCCGGTAACACCCAGCCAACCAATACGCATTCTCCGACTGTTTAGATGAATCACTCTGAGATCAGTGATCCTCCCAACACCTTGCTCTGGAACAAGAGATAGAGAGATGTGAGGATGACAGAGTTGGTTGGATCAACTAGACACAAGAACTAGTGAAGATGGGTTGGTTGGTTGTCTGTGTGTTTGTGTGTGTTTGTGTGTGTGTTTGTGTGTATGCTTATTTGTTTGTGTGTGTGTGTGTTTATGTGTGTGTTGTGTGTGCGTGCTTGGAGCGCTGTATTTCTGGGGCTGCCAAAGTGCCTCTGAGACTAATCAGGGACAAAATAAAGATAACATGTGAGTCTTCCTTCTATGTATGTATAACGGGTGTGTTTGTAAACGTCTGTGTAGTAGACGTGTGTGTGTTTGTATATATGTCTATGTGGTATCTGTGTGTAGTATTTGTGGTGTGTGTGTGTGTGTGTGTGTGTGTGTGGTGTGTGTGTGTGGTGTTGTGTGTGTTGTGTTGTGTGTGTGTGGTGGGTGTGGTGTTAAAAGAGTGTGTTTATTGTGTATTAAATGTGGTTTCTCCCGGCATGTTTCAACGTCCTGTAAACAACGGTGCTCTCTCTCTCTTGTTCAGACACCACCACGTTCACACCCAGTCTAAGATGATGACTATGATGGAGGAAGATATCATCATGCAGAACCATAGGAACACATGTGGGCTCCTCCGCCCAGAAGGAACTCGCTCAGACGTGATCAGACCAGAGGATCAAGGCTGGGTTTCCTCCGTCCAGAGGAACCCAGCCTGGTTCTATGGGTCTGACCGACTGACTGGTTCCTCTGAGGAATCGCTCAGCGTATCAGACCCCATAGGACCGGGCCTGGGTTCTCGGTCCAGAGGAACACAGCTCAGTCGTGATCAGACCGGAGAACCAGCTGGGTTCCTCGGTCCAGAGGACCAGCTCAGTCGTGATATCAGACCGGAGAACCAGCTGGGTTCCCTCGGTCCAGAGAACAGCTCAGTCGTGATCAGACCCGGAGAACAGCTGGGTTCCCCATCACGCTAGGAGGACCAGAAGGTCCGGCTTGCCTGGTTGGATGAGGACGGTGACGGGTCCCCTCCGACCCCACCGGAGCGCTGACGTCAACACGTAGGAGCGGCCCGGGTCAGCTTCCCGGAGGTCAAGGGTCGTCTGGGTTCCAGGGAGGGAGGTGGGTGTCATCAGTGCCCTGTGGATAGAAGATGGATGGATGGAGGGAGGGGGAAGGGAGGGGAGGGAGGGAGGGAGGGAGGGAGGAGGGAGGGAGGGGAGGGAGGGAGGGAGGGAGGAGGGAGGGAGGGAGGAGGGAATGGATGGAATGGATGGATGGATGGAATGGATGGATGGATAGGATGATGGATGATGATGGATAGATAGATAGATTAGATAGATAG
>OLKM01005798.1:0-15906 GCA_900291075.1 Melanogrammus aeglefinus | reverse complement strand
GCGAAGTGGGGTCGATAGTTGGTTTCGGATATTATACTAAGCTATATTTGCTTACTGGCTATTCTCAGTTTCCTGCCTTGCATTCTTGGCACGAAATCACCAGATAATTTCAACGAGGCCAGTTTATCACCTTCAGCAATGTTGGTCTTCTGTGCTGTTGGATAGCCTTCATCCCAGCCTATATCAACTCTCCTGAAAATATGCAGATGTGTAGAGTATTTGCCATTCTGCTTCAGTTTGTGGCTGTTACTGGCGCTATTTGGACCAAAGTGTTTACATAATTATCCTTAAGCCTGAGAAAAACACAAAACAAGCTTTAATGGGCACGGGCACACCAAGATCATGAAAATGTGAATGTTATCTTTTAAAGAATATATTTAGTCCAGTTAAGTAGAATTTTACACAATACCAACTCCATAATCAGTTTTTTTTCTAAATTATTGATTGTGTTTGCTAAGCAAGCCAGACTATTGTTATCATGTGTCTGAATATTATAGATTTATTATTATTATTTTTCTTTTGCCTATTACCTGTATTTATCTGCCCTAGAGTTTTGAGGCATAAAAACAAAAACCCAATTAAAAAAAATGTGCAGATATCAGTGTAGTGTGCACGTCTCTATTTAATACTTAGAACAATGCAAACCTTTTTAAATATGTTTTATAATATTATTGTTTTATATTGAAACTGAATGATTCAAAAACATAAAAAATCCACCACCCTGGAGTTGTCAAATAAATAGCCATATGAAGTCGGAAGATAAGGGGGTCTTCAAAAACGTTTGTTAGTCCTATGGCACAGAGGTTGCATTAACTCTTCTCAAACCTGATCAGCTACACCCCCTGCCCACATCTTTATCGCAATTTCTGAAACTGATGTCGGGGCATTATTTGACATGCTGGAATATTTCATGAAGGACCCATCATTCTGCGAGATAGAGTGAGCTGTAACCTTGAAAGTTTTAGAAACCTGAAAGTATCATTTAAAATGACCTGTAACCCAAATGACCCAAAATCTGGAACAAATACTCCTTATTTTATTATTATTATTATTTTGCCCCAACCTTGGTATTATTTTAATTGAATTAGCAGCCATTATTTTTAATGAAATTCCATTTCCAAGATTTACCCTGGAGACTAATAACTTGATGAGCCCATCAGGGGCACCACCCCTTAAGATCGTGGATATTTGAGTCGATAGTTATAAAAAAATGATGGCTTTGGGGAAAAAACACTGTTTTCAACCATTCTGACGGTAACCAGCTCAGATCTCAAAGTTGGGTTCGATGCATAGGAAACCGTGCATATAGCAGTGTCTCCAAAAAAGTCTTTCTTTGGTGGACAGGATGCACCCAAACTCTCAAAATGGCCCACTTTGCGTGCTTGGTCATCAGGCTTGCCCGCCTGTTAGCATCCCAGAATATTGCACACAAGACGAGTTGCGCTCATGCAACCACGCACATTTTTCTTCAAAAAATGCATATGTGGCGACATGTCTAGTTTTAACTTCTATTTTAAAATCATTACAGGATCATAATAAGAAACAGCTTGTTATTTAAAGATCTGGAAATGATAAGTTTATTGAAAAACAACATCTGTTGCAGAAAAAATAAATCTTGTTTTTTCAACATCTCGATGACAGTTCTTTATATTCACCATATTTTGAAAGCCTAATTTTAGGCTTTCAATTGGTATGAGCCCCAATATCCAGGCCCCATTTTCCAACCGCTTCTCCCTTACTCTGCATATCAATAGATCACTGAAAACAATCAATGCGCACTGAGCTGCCAAGGCAATTTTTAATCTAAATGTTTGTATTTAATAAAATTAAATTATCAATACAAACGGATATATATTAGCCCAATACAGATTTACACTTTGTTTGGTAGTATTGTCACCCAAATTGGGACTCTTTGACCAAGAACGGACTCAGAAGGGCTCCCGAGGAAACCCTTGAACCCAGCAGTGACAGCACTCCCAGCACTAGCCTTTAACGATGACAGTAAAATCGTTGGTAGTGCCCAGCCAGAGAAGCACAGCATAGTTAGTGCAAGAGCAGCAGCTTGCAGCTAGCAGCTAGCACAGCAGTCCAAGACCCAGCTACCAGAAGGAGCTGGTGATTATGCCCTGCCATCTTGGTGGAGGGTGGCCCTACATAGGGCTGTTCCAGGACCTCAGTTGAGCTTTCAACAGGGTCACCTACATCAGTCAAGGCACCAGGCCTCCAGTCTCAGAGATGGAGGGGGAGGGCAGTTGGCTTGTCAGGCTGGGGACAGTGGCAGTTAAGGGTTATTTTTGCTAGGTATGGTAGACCTATAATTTTCAGAGTTCAATTTATAGTATTTTTATACATTTTTTGGAGAGGGGTATTCGAAGTATGGGTTGTTGATGGCTGGTTTAAACTGCTATACCTGGGCCAAGTCAGACTGATTAGACTATCTGGCTGGGTGAGGCTCCACACCAGTAGTTTTTTAAGGGCAATCAAGGCACACAGGATGAATCGCATATTTCCACACACTCGACAACATCTACCTGTGGCTTGGTGACAGAAAAAAAAGCAACCTAGGTAGGTAGCCGCGTCAATTTATACAATATCCAAAATAGTATGTGGACCAAATAAAACAATTCAATAATGCCTCATCCTTATCAACAAAAGCCTATGTGATAGAGATGAGGCCTCCAGCAAAGTCACAATTTTTCTCGATTTTGGGACCTCAGTGGTGGAACGAGCTCCCTGCCGTTCTCAGGACCGCAGAGTCGCTCACTATCTTCTGAAAAAGACTCAAGACTCACCTGTTCAGAGTCCACCGCGACTCTGCATAGCCACCCTCCCCCCTCTGGCCACCATTGTACACTGTATTGTATTGTGTTGTATTGTATTACAATACAACACAATTGGAGAGATTGGAGAGAGAGAGAGGTCATGTTTCCCGAAGCTCCGCTAGCATTGAAAGAATACTTAATTCATCGTTTCAGATCTACTTTAATCTTATTTATTTACCTAACAGTATATAGTTTGTTTTCCGTCGTCCTCATCGCTCGATTCACAATACATTTTGGCACTTTTACTCCCGGATCAGACCCGCAGAAAAAGCCCTGGGACTTTCTATCGCCAACATGCCTCTGTATTCGGATATCTCAGCACAGAGACTGGGAAATGCACACGACTGCGCCAAACTGAAACAGACATTGCTTTAATTGAAACGAACTAGCCAGCAGTAGAAAAAATGCAAAGGACTATCACAGGATACAGTGCCGATGGGTGAGTTTGCTGAGCTTCACTCAGATACAGCCAAGATGATCAAAGCTTACACTGTATCTTTCCCGAAGCTGGACAAGAGAGAGACAGTTCCAGCTACGTCTCACTGGAACAGAGTCGCGCTAAGCCAAGCACATACCAAAAGTAAATCAACAGTTCACTCAACACCAAATGCCGGATAAGCCGTCACTCAAATCAACCCCTGCCACTGAAGAACCGTTTCCCTGCCACTTCAAGAGTCCACGAACGCGCCTGCCACCGATGCACCCCTGAGCCCCGAGATGCGTCCGACGGACAGTTGCGGACAGAGACGGAACAACCAGTCGCCACGGAGCGGGCTGCGCATGTGTCTGCCACCGTCCAACAAGGGCCCATCTCAGAGAAAGCAGATGAACCAGCACCTCTGATTATAGGAGACTCAAAACTATCAAGGATATAACCGTTAAGAAGATCAAAACATGCATCTTCCCATATGAATGGTTAGTGAATATTCACACCATCTAAACTAGCCCAAAATCATATGGAAAACCCAAAATCTCACAGTTTATTGTGCATGCAAGGATTTTAATATATTCAAGAGAACAGTCAGAACTTCTCTGAAGAGGATTACAACTGATCTATTGATACACTGGACAAAATACACATCAGTCTTCCATCAGTGAACCCATACCAACAGTTTGACAGGGGAATAAAACAGATTCAGTCGTCTACTTGCACTGAATACATGGCTTCCAGAGTCCTGCAATGAAAGAGGAAGGGACTTTATTGACAATTTCAACTTATTCTGGGGGCGCAAATATCTTTTCAGAGCAGATGGCCTACACCCAAACAGGTTAGGCTCAAAACTGTTGAGGGACAATCTTCTCTTCTCGCTTTACGCACAGGCCACAATC
Source organism: Melanogrammus aeglefinus (assembly GCA_900291075.1). Classification (NCBI taxonomy): domain Eukaryota; kingdom Metazoa; phylum Chordata; class Actinopteri; order Gadiformes; family Gadidae; genus Melanogrammus; species Melanogrammus aeglefinus. The sequence goes on along the minus strand of OLKM01005798.1, from coordinate 11,755 downwards.
TTGCCATGGTCTGACGCACAGGCCACAATCAGAGCACAGGTTGAGAAGAAGCGAGACTACAGCCTCCCCCACACAACTACTTTGACCACTATTCATGACAACACAGAATAGCAGACAGCCACAGACCTTGAAGAGAGACAACAGCCGCCCGACGCCATCAACACTGTGCCTCCCCCATCGCTGATGCTGGCTTGGCGAGGAATGGCCACCCCCCTCCTCTGCATTTTCCCATCGATGATGACCTCCAGCTCATCTCTCCCATAGCCACAACAACTACTCAGCTCCGATGTCCTCCCTTTGCGATTTTCCACCGAATTTAAAGAAATGGAACATGCTGGCATCAAACTTGCAATCTGTGCCAATGAAGCATCGCCACGTCATGGCCGCAGGCCTGCTAACTCTGTTAACACCCAGGAGGATGGCGCCCCACCCACCGCCGCCCGTACTGATAGTAGTCCTGAGATACTGAGACAAAAAAGGGTTCAGCCGTAGACACAGTATAAAGAGTTTCTCATAACTGCTGAACCCAAGGTTGCCTACGTTCAAAGCAGGGCAACTTTCGCATTCATGCTATAACCACTAAGAGAGTAAACAAAGGGAAACTTAGACACACTGCTAACCTCACAAATCTCATATCTATTGCCTCCAAACCCAAAAACAACCTTAAAGCCCATCAACAGCACCATCAGATGGCTTCTACTTAATGTGAGGTCTCTTAATAACAAATAATTTAGTTAATGATTTATTATCAAACTTCCAAAAACTGGATTTTATGTTTTTAACTGAACATGGCTGGAACAAAAATACAGTGCAACCGTTCTGATAGAGACAGCTCCTCCTGACTATAACTTTTTTGATGCATGTAGATCTGGAAAAGAGGTGGAGGGGTTTTGCTGCTATATTAAAAATATGTATTTCAGGGGAAACAAATGTTATTTGGTGAATTTCCATCGTTCGAAATACCTTAGTGCTGTATTGAAATGCTTCCCACCAGAGTCTCTCCTATTAATTATTTACAGGCCACCCACATATTCTGCAAATTTTTTTCGATGAATTCCAGAGATTATTGTCTAGCATCTCCAACAGAAATTTGACTGTCTAGTTTATAACTGGTGACTTCAATTTTCATACTGATGATTGAATGACAAGTGTGCAAAAAACTTTTTACCATTTGGACACATTTGAACTGTCTCAACATGTGAAAGAGGCTACTCATTGTAAGGGACACTCTAGACCTTGTTATCACAAAGGGCCTCAATGTTTCTGATCTCTCGTGACTGATCCTTCCTTGTCTGACCACTTGTGTGTTTCTTTAACATATCTTTTAATTCCCGACATACAGACAAAATCAAACACTGTCAAAAAACGGTATATCAATGAAGATTCTAATGTACTTTTTAAAAGCCATCTCCTTGCTACCACTCTTAAGACCCATGTTCTGCTGATGATCTTGTAGAAAACTTTAAATTTGAAATTTTGAAAATCATAGATGTCATTGCACCTTATAAGGTTAAATACGATTTCTGAAAGCAAAAGCACCTGGAGAAAAGCTGCTTCTGTTAACAGCACAGAAAAAGGAATGCAGGAAGGTTGAACGCATCTGGCGTAAAACAAAACTTCATTTTCACCATGACATCTATAAAGAGAGCCTCCGTGCCTACAATTTAGACTTAAAAAATGCTAGAGAAACATTTTTCTCCAATATCATTAAAACCAACACTAATAATGCAAAAAACCCCTATTTGCAAACTGTTGACAGACTGACCAACCCCCCAACAGAAATTCCACCTGATCTCCATTCCACGCAGAACATGCAATGAGTTTTGCAGCTTTTTAATATTGATAAAATTGAAGTATCAGACGGCCATCAATATCTCCACGTCAAACAAAAATGTTGACTACCACCCTGTTCAGGCAAAAATTACGTGGCAAGGATGGCATGCTTTAATGTTATAGACTCTCAAAATCTTGTGGATAACTGTGACACAATAAGCCATCACCTGTTGCCTTGATACGTATACCTACCAACCTCTTTAAAGAATGTTTTCGACTGCCTAGCAGTAGACATATTTGCAGATAGTTAACAAACTCTCTCCAGTCAGGCAAGTTCCCAAAAGCTTTGAAAAACTGCAGTTATTAAACCCCTTTTAAAAAAGCAGAGCCTAGTGCCTCTATTATTAACATACTACAGACCAATATTTAAATCTAACCTTCTAAGTAAAACATCGTGAGAAGTTGTCCTCCAGCAACTAAATCACTTCCCTGGCATCAACTGAGTTGCTATGACACCTTCCAATCAGGATTTCGACCCCTGCACAGCAACTGAGGTACCGCCCTTATTAAAGTTTTGTAAACAACATTCGTTCTTTAACACAGACTCTGCAAAACCTCAATACTAATGCTTACTTGACCTCACGGCTGCATTCGACCACTGAGTAGACCATACATTTTACTTCTGGAAAGGTTAGAAAACTGGTGGGCTTCAGGCACTGTCTTAAAATGGTTCAGGTCCTAACCTACAAAATAGGAACTACTTGTTTCATATGGCGACTTTGTATCAGAATCAACCAACGTGAACATGTGGAGTTCCACAAGGTTCGATTTTGGACTCTCTTTATATACATTACAATGCTCCCACTAGGGCAAATCATGCAAAATAACCATATTGACCATCATTGCTATGCTGATGACAACGCAAATCTATGTATCGCTATCACCAAATGAACTATCGCCCATAGATCTGCTGTGCCAAGTGCATTGAGCAAGTGAAGGTAATGGATGTGCCGAAATTTCCTTCAACTAAAATGAGGACAAAACAGAGATAATTGTATTTGTTCTAAAACGGAAAGCTTTAAAGTAATCCCCAACACCCTTCACTCTCTGTCCCTGAAAACCTCAAATCAAAAGCCAGAAATCTAGGGGTTATCATGGATTCGGATTTACATTTTGAAAGTCACATCAAAATCAGTTACAAAATCGGCATTATATCACCTTAAAATGTACAAGACTTAGAGGGCTCATGTCACACCGAAGACTTACAAAAACTTGTACATGCCTTTATCACTAGTAAGCTTGATTACTTGCAATGGTCTCCTCACAGGTCGCCCAAAAACAACTCTGAGGAAGCTTAAGCTGTTCAGATTGCTGCTGCTAGAATTATCTAACAAAGACCAAAAAAATTTGATCATTGTTACACCAAATTCTGAAGTCGTTACATTGGCTTCCTGTAAGGTCAGAGAATTGATTTTAAAATCAATGTGCTAACCTATAAATCGCCTACCTGGTTTAGGCCAAAATATTAAAACTGAATGCTTCCACTACATCAGCTTCTAGACCACTAAGATTTCCTCTGAGACCAACTCTGTTAGATTATCCCCAAGTAAACACAAAACATGGGAAATCAGATTTAGTTACTATGCAACAATAGCTGGATAAAACTCCCAGAGATTTAAGACTTGCCCCAACTCTGGCACCTTTAAAACCAAGACTGAAGGACTTTTTATGTTTGCTATAGCTTTCTGCTCTAAAAATCTTAAATACACTGCACTCTACATCTAAAAAGCTTTTTTACTTTGCTTTATTTTCTATTTTAATAACTAACATGCCTTGTTCTATTTACCCATTTCTTTGCATTGTTTTCTTTTACTTATCTATTATTTTATTTTATGTATGACAATGTTTATATGTGAGCACTTTGAATCTGCCTTGTGTCCTTGCCTCGACCTAGAATCTGGTTTGAGTCCCCAGAGAAAGGACCGCAAGCTCCTTTAGGTCGGGTTGGAGTCCCAGAGAATGAGTTCTGTCTGGAGTTAGGAGTCCCGACGTCTGTCTGGGTTGGAGTCCAGAATTAAGGCCGTTAGTTTGTGGTTAGAGTCCCGACTTGTGTCTGGGTTAGAGTCCTGGAATCGTTAAGTTCCTAGAATAGGGTCCGGGGTTGGAGTCCAGAGACAAGTACCATGTCCAATCCCAACGATGGGACGTGGGTACAGAGAGACTGTTGAATCACTTTGAAATCCTGCCTTGCCCTAGAATCTGGGTTTGAGTCCCAGAGAAAGGACCAAGCTCTTTAGGTCGGGTTGAGTCCCAGAGAAAGAGTTGTCTGGGTTAGAGTCCGACGTCTGTCTGGGTTGGAGTCCCAAATAAGGCCTATTTTACTCATTTCTCTGGCATATGTTTTCTTTTACGTACAACATGCCTTTTTAATTTCTCCTTTATTTTCTATTTTTACCAGAAAGATACATTGCACTATTTTACTAATTTCTTTGCATATGTTTTCTTTTACTTATCTATTTATTTATTTTATTGTATTGACAATGTTTATATGTGAAGCACTTTGAGTCTGCCTTGTTAATGAAAAGTGCTATATAAATAAACGTTGCCTTGCCTTGCCTGCCTTGCCTATTATAAGTACTATAACTGTGTAGCAACTGCAGTAGCTGCTATCATTTCTGTAACACGGGGAATTGGGTTAGGCCTAGCGATTGTTGTACTTGCACTTGGTTCTATGAACATCCTTTCTGTACCGACAGCGCAGTATATTGTTGCACTTCTTATGACAAATGTACTTATTGTTAAGTCGGCATAAGTTGGATAAAAGCCGTCTGCTAAATGCCCTAATGTAAGTTAAATGTATAATTGAGGCAGCTCCTTATATAGACTTATAACTGTTTATAACGCACTCTCCGATAGATGCTGACTCCTTAAGTGCTACGTCATTTACTGCTTCAGTACATTTATGTGTCTGCAATCCCCCTCCCACCAAAACAAAAAATAACAATGAAAGATAATTTACTTCCTGTGTCCATTACATTGTCATGGGTGTCACAAGAATGCTTTTTAAAATGTGTGAACATTTTTTGCAGATCTATCACCGGGTGGCCCATTTTATATCAGACGTGACTAGATATAAATTACTCATTACCTACACTATGGTAGGTAACTGAGGTAGCTCTAGATTTATAGACTCTTAAAAAAATGTATATCATTAAAAAAAACGATTAGCCTGTTTAGTGCAGAAAAACACATACAATGGAATTATACAAGGATAACGAAAAAGACTTTCAGATTTTTGATTTTCGTATGTTTAGAATTGTTATATAATAATTATGTTTATTATTTGGTCATAGTATCGGTGATGCTGTATAAATTCCCACTCCGGAATGTCGTGCCTTTGTAGGTGATCAGTAAAAAAATAAAAAAAAATAAGGGGAGGGCATCTCCAGTGTTCATAAAGCTGTGTTCTAAGAAAGTCATTTGTTTTGAGAAAGGTGGGTTCAGATTGGGGAGGCAGTCATGAGAGCTCATAATGAATCACATTTGTTTCATATGTGTATGTTTGTTTGGTGTTCTCTTTCTTCTTCCCATATGTCTTCAACAGGACCCTTTCAATTGTACATCCAAGAGAAAAATTGAATCAAGATGGTATGCACAAGTTTGGGGATGTTATTCTAGGAGGGATCTTTCCGATAAACTATTACACTGCATCTTCTGAACAGTATTTTACTTCAGAGCCAAAAGATCCAATCTGTTATGGGTGAGTATATGTGAGATTGCTGATTAAGGCTATTTTAACTGTTAAAAATTGCATGTTTAACAATGTTGTTTATAGACAGTTTTATTTTTTTAATGATCCCATGTGCCATTGGTGAGTCTGTCTAGGATGGTGTCGCTCAAGGCTATTTACTATCCGATAACATGTGATACTTTGCTTATACACTGATTTTGTTTTATTTAAAATTTTCAGCTTTGATATTCAAGGTTTCAGACAGGCCCAGACCTTGGCCTTTGCTGTGGATGAAATTAACAGACAACCTCCAAACTGCTCCCTAATATATCGTTGGGAATACAGCCTATATGATAGCTGTGTCAAACTTAGGGATCTCCATTCCGTGCAGCTCTGTCTATGACCAGTGGCAGAGGAGAGCCGTTTCAATTAAATGAGAGCTGTTACGGGTATCCTCCGCTGTTGGGTATTGTGGGAGAATCTACTTCAACGCATACTATTGCCATTTCTAGTATCCTAAGCTTGTACAGAGAATACCAATGGTGAGTCAAATTTTTGAAAAAGCTTCTGGTTGATGATGTCATAACCTGTTTCAATTATGAATCTGAAATATTCAACACGTGAAGGTTAAAAATATGTTTGAAATTTTTAAGTAATCAGCCATGACAGTAAATTATATCTTTGCCTTCAAAGGTCAGTTATTTTGCCACTGTTCTTGTCTAAGTGACAGGAGGCAGTTCCCATCATTCTTTAGAACTATTCCAAGTGACGCATTTCAGGTACTTTAATTACCACAGGAACATTTATTTGTCTACATGTATTATGCTAATGAATTTAAAAGTTTCTCCTAAAATGTTCCAAAATGTATTTTTCAAAAAAAAATTAAAACAGGTGCGAGCTATTGCTCCAGATTCTGAGGAGGTTTGGCTGGAACCTGGGTGTGTTCTTGTCATCAGTGATGGACGACTACGGTCACCACACGGCTCATTCATTCCACTCAGACCTGGCCAAATCTGGTGCAGGGTGTCTGGCTTATATAGAAGTTCTGCCCTGGGGACACGATGTTGCTGAAATAAAAGAAGATTGTTGGCAGAATGAAGAAATCCACATCCGCGTGTGGTGACTGTTTTTGCACATTACAAGCAACATGCTTGATCTCATGGAAGAGGTTATTGATTTAGTTTTAGATAGTCATAGGAATTCTTGTGCAGATTTTTTCAATGCTAGAATAAAATTAGGGAAAAAACTTGAATGTTTCTCTATATATGCAATTGTTAATGTATATACTTTGCACAATGTAATCAACAGGTTGTGAAAACAAAATGTGTGACAGGGCTACAGTGGATTGCCAGTGAAGCCTGGAGTACAGCCAAAGTACTCCATACTCCCAGCTACATGCATTTTCTTGCAGGCACTCTGGGTATTGCCATCCGCCGAGGAGAAATATCAGGACTCAGGGACTTCCTATTGACCATACGCCCTGACAATGACACACTCAGCACCCAGGGACACACACCTTAGTGCGGGTTTTCACCTAACAGACTGAGTCTTTTATCTGCCTTGTAGAAACAACCAATATAAATGTGACCTCAAGGCTGCTTTATGTTTGCTCATTAGTCCCCTTATTTTATGAATTCCCATTCAATTAGGTGGAAGCAGTTTTGGGAGCACATATTTTCGGTGTAAATTTGTTATCTGGTTGGATGGAGATGGAAGGTTCAGACTCCAAGAACGGACTATGTACAGGGAATGAGCTTCTAAGGAATGAAGAGACTGAATTCTTGGACCTGTCTAACCTCAGGCCAGAGTATAATGTGTCACAAAGCCTGTATAATGCCCTGGCACATGCCTTACATGAACATCTGCAGTGTGTTCCAGGGAGTGGGCCTTTCAAAGGGCAAAGCTGTGCCCGTTTGCAGGGACTAGAGCCATGGCAGGTCTGTTTTCTGTTGAATTCCATTATATTATTGATTTTCCTGTGATTTATTAAAATGTAGATATCTGAGCTCAATAGTGCAATACTGATGTTTTCACTCTTTATATTTATTTCCTGCCTTTTAGCTTGTTTATTATTTGCAAAGAGTCAATTTCACTACAGATTTTGGGGATCAAGTGTCATTTGATGAGAATGGGGATGTTTTACCAATCTATGATGTGATGAACTGGAGGTGGCTCCAAGACGGAAGCACAGAAATTACCAATGTGGGAGACGTTAAAGAAATGGCTGCAAAAGTCATTGATCTTAACCTTGATGAAGACAAAATCTTTTGGAATTTTGAATCAAAAAAGGTATTCTTTCAAACGGTTCATTTCCAGTGACATGATGCATACATCACAATAGGAATTAGGTTTTAATGTAATCAACTTGTTCCCCATTAGCCTCCCAAGTCAGTGTGTAGTGAGAGCTGTCCCCCAGGCACTCGCATGGCCATAAAGAAAGGTGAACCTGTCTGCTGCTTCGACTGCCTCCCTTGTTCAGATGGAAAAATAAGCAACGGGACAGGTTTGTTTGCAATGTATATATTTAAAAACTGTACATCTTTTTGAAAAGCCCTGACAAAAAATATGAATAACTTATGATTGTTGTAGATTCAACCGAATGTACAAGCTGTCCAGAGGATTTTTGGTCCAACATCCAGCAGGATCAATGTGTCCCCAAAAGCAAGGAATTTCTTTCCTATGTGGAACCCCTGGGAATCTCCTTTACAACAGCATCGTTATTCGGAGCACTCTTATGCACCATTGTTTTGGCAATATTCACCCAGCATCGGACCACACCAGTGGTTAGGGCCAACAACTCAGAGCTTAGCTTCCTCATTCTGCTGTCACTCAAATTATGCTTTTTGTGCTCCTTGTTTTTCATTGGTAAACCAAGGCTGTGGACTTGCCAGTTGAGGCATGCAGCATTTGGGATCAGCTTTGTTCTGTGTGTTTCGTGTATCCTGGTGAAGACCATGGTTGTTCTGGCAGTATTCAAGGCCTCCAAACCAGGTGGTGAACGTGGTCTGAAGTGGTTTGGGGTAATGCAACAGAGAGGGACTGTTGTATTTCTGACTTTAATACAAGCAGCAGTTTGTATAACATGGCTTGTGTCTTCCTCACCAGCTCCTCACGAAAACACAGAGTACTACAGCGACAGGATAGTAGTTGAGTGTCTAGTGGGGTCCACAGTAGGATTTGGAGTATTACTGGGCTATATTGGCTTACTGGCTATTCTCAGTTTCCTGCTTGCATTCTTGGCACGAAATCTACCAGATAACTTCAATGAGGCCAAGTTTATCACCTTCAGCACACTGGTCTTCTGTGCTGTTTGGATAGCCTTTATCCCAGCTTATATTAACTCCCCTGGTAAATATGCCGATGCTGTAGAGGTATTTGCCATTCTAGCTTTCTCTAGTTTTGTTGTGCTGTTAACTGTGTCTGGCCCTATTTGGACCAAAGTGTTACATTATTCTCCTCAACGTGTAGAGAAAAACACCAGAGAAAAGCTTTTAATGGGACGAGGGTCTCTACCAAGATCATAGAAAAACGAGTGCATTGATTTGTCTATGTTTGTTTTTATTAAGATTTCATTTGAGGTCAGCGATAAATAATATAGAATTTTAGACAAACATTGCCTGCATTTTATAATAACTTAATATCCTCTCAATCAAAATGTAGCAATTTTAAATGTAAATCAGATAGTTTGTACAACATATATATTGATATCGTAAATAAATAAATACACATTTTATTTGGTTTTAATTGCTCTTTTTTCTCATAAGACAATGCAATAATATTGATGTTTCATTACATCACAATAGTGTTCTGTAAACTCACGCTAACTTAAGCGAATATGACCCTTTTCACCCTGGCCTACCTGCATGTGAAAACGAAAGGCTTTTCTCGCATCAAGTTTCATGAACAATAAAGTCCACACGAACACTAATAATTAAAAATGACATAAACTGGCCGCAATGTGAATATGCGGCAAATTCCAATAATAATTGCGCCAGTAAAAAGACGAATGAAATACTCAACCTATATAGTCTAGTGAAGACAAGTTTGTGCTCTGTCCTTGCACCAAACTATTCAATGTATTAAGAGGATTATACTGGAGTTTTTCTTTTTAATTCGTGTTAAAAAGTGGAACTAATGACTGTTCGCGAATGAGGGGGATTATGATAAGTAAGTGTGTTGGTGGCGTTAGTTTGGTGGGCAGTTGTTTCCCTGTTCAATTCCCCAGTTCAACTAAATATGCGGGCTAATAGTTCTCTTTCATTAGAAGTGAGTTAACCGAAATATAAACTGTTGGTGGTACGGATACACCTGTGACATGTGTATGCATCTACAAATACGACTACTATATCACATGCCGATAGTAGCTTTCACTATCACGTCTTGTAGTGCACTCATCATCACAAGTTAGTAGCTTGGCGCCATAGCACTGAGCTGCTATCGAGATGATGAAGTCACAATATCATTATATAATAGTACAATATTATAGGTATAATCAGGTCTAGGTCTTGATTGGAAGTCTTAGCAATATGATGCAGTAAGAGACATTAAGACGTGTGTAGAGATGTGGGCTGAAGGGACTATGACAAGAAGAAAGCTGATATCATTTGGCGGTTAAATGTTATTATACTCGGCTGGCGTGGGCGAGCCGCGCATAGCATAGAAAAAAATCGTCGACCTCAAATGAATGTCGCTATTAGGGCAGAACACGGAAATTGCATTTGTTACTTTACAGACTTCAATGAAATGTTATTTTTAATGAATAAAATTAAAGTTAATTCATAGATAGAATGTCCTTTTGATGTTGAAGAATTGTAATGTAATTATGTCTATTATTCTGTCCTTCATGCTGTTTCTTATTGTGATGGCCTTACCTGTGATTGTGTCCCTCTGTGTCCTTCATGCTGTTCTTATTGTGATGGCCTTACCTGTGATTGTGTCCCTCTGTTCCCCAAGTAAGGCTGATGAGGGGGGCGGGGTCGCCTAGTTCGCGGCCTATATCCAACCTGGTTCTGATGCTCGAGAGGCGCTTTGCGCTTCACGCTACCCTTGCTTGCTGCGTCCGCTACCACTGCTTTGTATCGTTTATCTTTTGTTTGATGAAACATGCATTCACTACATTGCCTACACGCAACACACGCCCGCACCACACGACTGAATACTGATCGCTTCCTCTACACGTTAGTATAGTTTTGTTCGCTTCTTCCTCATGCTTTATAAAATAAACCAAATCATTGTTAAATCATATCACGCCTCCGTCCTCCTCATTGTCAGGTTACCCTAGGCCATGACATTATCGTAATGCAATCCAGTTCCTTCCCCTTTATGTATCCTTAGTTTTGATAGGCTGAACAATGAAAATGAAATAAAAATTGGCAAAGGGGATGGCATTTATAAAGTTGTGTTGGAGAAATGTTGGTTCAGAATAGAGGGCAGTCATGAGAGCTCATAGAGAATCACACTTGCTCGTATGTGTTGGTTTGTTTCTGTTCTCTTTCTCTTCCCATACGTCTTCAACAGGTCCCTTCTCTTGTACATCCCAGAGACAAATTAATCTGAGTAGAATAAAGAAATTTGGGGATTGGATTGGATTCACTTTATTGTCATTGTGCAGAGTACAACGAGGTTTTGTGACCAACCAGAAGTGCAAAAGGGCAGTAAAGTGCAGTTTCTACATGAATCAAAGTGCAGTTTGTACAGTGTCAAAGCAGCATAGAGGTACAATAAGTGCAGTAAATATAAATATAATATAATAAATAGAGTACTATGGGTGTTGATACAGGAGATATGTACTTTGAAGTAGAGGTATAATTGTTCAGTCAACTAGCATGGATTAGTGCAATGGATGGTCGCGGGGGGGGGGGGGGGGGGCAGACACTGAGGCGGGTGGGGGGGGTAGAGTTTAGGTGGATGACAGCCGCAGGGAAAAAGCTTCCCCTGAACCTGCTAGTCCGGGTCCGGAGAGGCCTGTTGCGCCTCCCGGAGGGGAGGAGGGTGAACAGTCTGTGGTTGGGGTGAGAGCAGTCCTTGCAGATGCCGCGCGGCTTTCGCAGGCATCGCTTGCTCTGGACAGCCTCGATGGAGGGAAGTGAGGAACCGATGATGCGTTGCGCAGTTTAATTTCCTCAAGAAGAAGAGACGCTGGTGAGCCCTCTTGATCAGTGTAGGTGTTGAGGGTCCAAGAGAGGTCCTCTGAGATGTGGACACCCAGGAACCTATAGCTGGTGACACGCCAACGTGTGTGTGCCACCTCTA
>OLKM01005797.1:0-15907 GCA_900291075.1 Melanogrammus aeglefinus | reverse complement strand
ACAAAACGGAACCCATTGGTCCGAAGGGCCGTTTTCCCTAAACTTTTCAAAAAAGAGGGGCCATTAAGGCCGACCAGTTTCAATATGCCCACTAGGCCCTACATATAAAGACGTTTCATACCTCATTTCGTGCTCTCTCTCCTCTTGTGTCCCCTTTTGCTCTCCAAATTCATTCGTGAACGTGATATGTAGGCCTAGGTTGGTAATTTGGTGCTTAGTGGTGAGGGAAGAGAGAGAGCGAAGAGAGACGGAGAACAGAGAGCGAGGTATAAAACTCTTCATATGTAGCCTAAGGCCCTATTTGGCATACTTGAACCCGTCGGCCTAATGCGCCTCTATTTGACTTAATCGGACCAACGGCCCTTCGGAACAATGGGTTCCCATTTTCCGTAAGATTTAACCTGTCGGCATAGTGACAGTCGATCTAATGGGAAAAATTTGGACCCATTGAGAACGTCGGAAAACAATCGGGGCGTCCGGAATTACGGGCATGCCACCTCGCAAACACATTGTTAAATGAGTTATCGTTACCGAGGCTTGCTGAACCCCAAGCGGCTACGGCCCCTGCTTGGCCCGGTACAGCCACACCCACATCCGAACTTGTGTGGGTACAAGTGTCAACGAAGAAATCCAGAGAAACCCTCCAAGAAAGATCAAAGTGGATTCCCAAACGGGTGGGCCCCGGTGGGTACTTGCAGGGGCTGCGAGGGTCATCAAAATTAAACAAATAAATATGTTACAATCCTTGATTTTGTAAATATGTTTTAATTACTGTAAAAATATGTATGACATGATTTTTAAAAATATTTTAAGAAGTAGTAAAACAACCGAATTGAGTGTTATTCTACTGTCATATGAAGGTTGGTCACTTTTTGTTCACCCGCCGTCACATTAAATATCGGAACGTTGTCTCCTCGTCATCAATCGGGAATTCATACATTGGTGGAACACAATCATCTTGTTGTTGTGGCGGGCAAGATGGAGCAGTGGCTCCACAGGCACAAGGTGTCAAAAGGAAAACAGAAACATGGACAGCGGCAATGAAACCCACGCCGAAAATCAAAAAAACGCATCTGCCAAAAAAAAAAAAAGGTTTCCGAGAAAAATATCAAGTGAGTACCTATCGTTTGGATTCACAAGTGTGGACCAAGAGACAACCCCCAACCTGCCCCTTGGTGTTTATGCCTCCGAGTGCCTATATCAAACGAGCCATGAAACCACGGAAGCTAACGCCGCCATCTGGAAACTAACATGGACGAGAGATTCAATCCACAGCTCGAGAATTTTTTCAAGATCCAAACCTAAAAGAGAGTATCTGAGCCCGAAGGAAATCAATTTGAACATCAACCAATGTGTCACTGGGAGTGAAAACATGAAAAAGCAAGTGGAGCGTCATACGAGTTGCAAACCTGGATAGCAAAAATTGGGAAAGCCAACCACCATTTGGGGGGAAGATTTAATTTTGCCCTGCCTGCCAAAGACGATGGTTTGGCGTGAGTGACGGTGAGACAAGCAGCTAAACAACGAAATGCACGTTTCTTTGTCAGACAACACAAGTGAAACGAACCGTTTTGACAACAAATGGCCGGAAGACACGTTTACTGAAGCAGCTAAGTGAGCAGAAAATACGTGAAAGCAGCGGTTATGCTCCTCCCAAGATTGACGATCCACAGACCATCGCAAGCTTGTCCCAAATTTCTTGCTGGTGAGATATCAAACATGAAGGAGACAACTACATGAAGAGTTTTTCTGTTTTGCAAACCTTTAAACCTTCACAGTGCACAGGGAGAAAATACTTGAAACTTTGAATGAATTTAATGTTTCAAATGAATAGACTGGACAAAGTGTGGTTAACGGACTCAGCACCGACGGAGCCGTCCGGGCCATGGTGGGGAAAAACTCTCCGGAGTCCGTGAAAAACGGGTTAAAAGGACGGGGCACGCTGGTAAGCTGCCCACTGCTGTAAAATCCACCAGAGAGGCCAAACTAACTGGCCCACCACAACGATGCCGGCAGATTTAAGAGACCAGTTTTGGGTTGATGTGCAGTGAGGACAAGTCAATTTCATCAAAAGTCGCCACTACAGTCCACATCTTGTTTGCCATATTTTATGTGCGGAGTGGGGAAGCGACACCGCAGCTTCCCCCTCCTGCACACTGAGGTGGGCTTTCACGCGGCAAAGTGCTCACTCGACTCTGTGACTGCGTTGATGAGTCCGGACGTTTGGTGGACCACGGTTTTGAACTGGTTACGACCGATTCCTGTGACTTTGAGTGACTGTGTAAAGTTTGCGTATTTGGCCGACATTTTCAGCTACTTAAAATGGCATGAAATCTATCGCTCCAAGGAAAAGCAGTGACCATTGTTTCATGTTCCACCGGCAAAAAAAATACGAGGCCAACCCATAAAGAAGCTCACGCTTGGTGGGACAATACGAGTGCTCAGAACAACCTAACGAGTCCTTTGGACAACCTGGTGTGAAATTTCTCAAACACAGAGAAAGAGGGAGATTCCCGATCACTGTGGCAGGGTCATCAGAGCGCCACCTGCAAATCCTGAGAACGCAGCTCTCCGGCCCTACTTCCTGCGCTGAGCGCAGAGGCAACAGCTGGATCCAGAACCCCTTCTGGTCCACCATAATGAGACGCTGGTTGAGGTCTGAGTTCCAAAGGAGCAGGAAACAGCCTTGTGGAGTTTGTTCTTGTGATACGCTTGAAACTGATGTTCACACAGAAGCACCTGGGACAATTAGGATAACATACTCAGAAAACTACTGCTCTGTCCCCTAAAGAAAGGCATTGATGTTTTCCTTATGCCCATTTGCGACAACATATCTGTGTGAAACTGGATTTTCAGCCACTTGGGCTATAAAGACTAAATACAGGAAATAAGTGTATTGTTCAGTCCGATCTGTCCCGTCTGAAGCCGACATCCATTCCCAGCCACGACATCCACAAACTGACAAGCGCTAAATGCAGCAACATCACCCTCCCACTAGGTGAGTTGTACCTGACCTAGTGATGAGTCCTGTATGTGATCAACAGTTTTTGATTCCCTGGTCCTGTAATGCTGATCACTGGATAAAAGGTTTGGTAATGTAATGCTGATCAACACAGTTGTTATTAAAAAGGTTTGGCAATTAATTATAGTCCCCTGTATGCCTGATCACAGTTGTTCATTAAAGCCTTTGGTAATTAATAATACGTCCTGTATGCCTGATCACAGTTGTTATTAAAAGGATGGTAATTAATTTATTGTCCTGCACTGCTGGACACAGTTTTATTAATTAGGTTTCGTAATTAATTTTAGTCCCTCTAATGCTGATCACAGTTTTGATTCCGGTCCTGTTCTGATCAACTTGTGATAAAATAGGTTTGGTGAATTAATTTTAGTCCCTGTTTCTGATCCAGTTTTGATTCTGGTCTGTAATGCTGATCACAAGTTGTGATTAGAGGTTGGTGACTGATTCTTACGGCTTGTTACTTATTATTATTTATGATGGATTGATTGTAATGTTGATCAAGTTTGGAATAAATGTTTTGGTGAACTGATTTCTATCTTGTATATTATTATTATTATTATTATTATTCTTTTACTGTTGATAATTACAGTTGTGGATAAAGGTTTGGGTGGGCCCAGAGATTTTCACATTTCCAAAGGGGCCTTGGGTGTTCTGAAAGTTTGGAATGGTCCTTACACAATCACTTGCATTTTTTTCGATAGGCCTATCCAAAAATAAAAATGCCTCTAACCAAAAAGTGTGCATTATTTAAACCAAATCAAAGAAAGAGTGGTGCCAAACATGTTATATAAAAAATGGAAACCCTTATAAAAACCATAAACAATATTATTTTTATAATGATTATAAAAGAAGTTTTATACAATAATGTTTATCTTCCAGACACAGCCATCTGGCTATGAGCAAAGTCTCCTGCAGGGACTGGCAAACGGCATACACCTCTCGATGTCTTGAATCCATCTCCCTGCAACTTCCGTACACAAGGGACGTTAACTTGAGCAGAATAACCATACATGGGGTGCGATTGCTGCGCAAATTATCATGCTACTCGTGTGGTATTAATGTTGGCCCAAACACTCTACACTGATCGTTCTGTTCAACACCAAAGATAAAACAAATTCCTAATCTAGGATATAACAATCCCTGGTCAACTAAAAAAAGGAATGGGTTTACATGTTTAATTGTAACACAACACAAATGCACGATTTAAAAAAATGTAAACCTTGCTACTATAATGAACACCTACCTCGACAATGGCTCCACGCATTCCCGCGGCTTTCTTTTGAAAACAAATGCACATGACTAGTGTACGAACGTGGTGGATGAAAGTTCATTACGAGCAGTGGTTGTAATCTCTCTACGAAGGCTGTAGGGAGAGCTGGTGGTAAGAGAAAAGTGGTGAAGTGCAAACCGAGAAAACAGCGAATAAACTGGCCGTTCTATTTCATGTAAGGCCTAACGCCGTCCTAGGCTTATCCGCCTTATGGGCTTTCCCGTGCGCGTGCTCGCGCGCACTGAAGAATTTCAACTATTTCAACCAAATAAACGTGGGCACCGCCCACATTCCCCACGGCCGTGGTATAAAAGGGGGCGCAGCCGCCGCCTTCATTCTCCTTTTTCTCTCAGCATTTGCACTGACCAACAACCAACAAGAAAAGAAAAAAAAAAAAAAAGACTCTCCCCGTCGGTGGACCTCGCGAGGCATCGACATCTTCGGGGCCGAGGTTTCCGGCGCGCCAGGGAACGACGACGAAGCGCTTCGAGGTTGACGACGTCGGCCTCCTTGGACGACGCCTTTTCCTTGGGTCTGCGTCCTGAATTGGTCCCGCTCCGGGGCTTCCACTGAAAGCCAACTGTGCTCCCGAGGGAAGAGACCGCACCGGATGGCCGATATCTCTTCGGTGAGATCATGGGTGAAGGCGCGGCCCATCAAGGGCAATTCCCATGCCGGGCCCGACTCGCCCCCATGGTCGGATGACATGCAGGGCGAGTTTTTTTCGCACCCTGTCCTTCATCCCGGCGGACCACCCGGTGGCCCCCTGTTTCCACCCGGTTTCAGCACCTTTTCACCGCTGCGGGTGGGACCCCTCTACTCTGAAGGCCCGGTGAGGGCCTTCATTGACTTTACGACGTGGAAGGGTGGCCTGATACTCAGGCGAAGGGGATCCCTCGCCCTGGAGCCTTCACTGGCAGCGCTTCTCTGTCGGGGGACCCATTACTAGAAGCGCTGCCCCCGGACCGCCTCCAGAGGCACAGATTACCGGCCTAATGGACAGGGTGTTCGTCTGCGCGCCTCGCAATTCTGCGGCCGGCGATCGGCACCTCGCCCTGGTCCCTCCTTGTCGGGTTTGGCAGGGAGGCTTACGGCCCGGATGAAGGCCGCAAGATGGCTGACGGTCTCCCGCTTCTAAGCAGCGCCGTCCTCCAGCTATGCCAGCCGATAGCCGTTTCGGCCGGCTGGCATATGGCGTGGGCCACCATGATCCAGAGGGCCATATGGCTCTCTCACACTGCGGTTCCGGAATGAGAGCGGGCCAGCCTCGTCCAGGGCCCATTAGCTCCGGATGGACTATTTGGGCCCCGGTTCTCAGAGCAGTCCGTTCGTGAGAATCGTTACCGGTTCGGGGCGATTCTCACAGGCTCCTCCCATCAGCAGGCCGGGAGGAAGAGGGGTTCAGGCCGGCCCAGCGCTCCAGGGGGCCGCCTCCGCCACCGCCGCAGCCGCAGAGAGCAGCACCGCGGAGCCAGAAGTTCTACAGGCTTGCTCCCACTTTTTTTTTTTCTTAATAAGGATAAAAAGAACGTTCGGTCCCGACGGCAACAGCACATTACTCCCTAGAGAGCGATAACTCCTCTAGGCTGCCTTTCCCCCCCCCCTCAGCCCGGGGGCTGTAGGATGGCGGCCGGACGGCGTGTCTACATAACCTCTTGGTCCACCGGCTTCTAAGAAGCTGCGTCCCTTTTGAGCTTCGTGGGCGGACTGGAAGACTCATTTACACGAACCCGTGGGATACGGACCGCTTGTACTAGTTTCCGAGTTTCCCCCATTATCCCTCTCTTACCTTCCTTCTACAGTCTGGGAGGTGAGTAGACGGGGTCTGCGGACAACGCTCTGTCACGAGTGCTACGGCTAAGCGGCTCGTTGCCTGTTCAGCAGACATGAGCGCGGTGACGTTTCGAGCCGAATGGCCAGTTACATACTCTCTAAGGAGCGATATTCCTCTAGGCTGCCCTCTCCTCCCCCCCCCCCTCTCAGCCCGGTGGCTGTAGGGTGGCGGCCCGGTCGGCGTGTCTTACATAGCCTCTGGGTTCACTGCTTCTAAGAAGAGGCGTCCCTTTGAGCTTTGTGGGCGGACTGGAGTCTCATTACATGGGCCCGTGGATACGGACGCTTGTACTAGTCTCCTAGTTTCCCACATTATCCCCTTTCCTCGCTTCTACAGTCTGGAAGGTGAGAGACGACGGGTCTGCGGGAAAACGCGCAGTCTATGAGTGCTACGGACTAAGCGGCTCGGTTGCCTGTTCAGCAGACACGAGCGCGCGTCTAGACAGCTCGCTGTTTGTTACAGCGACTAGCTCCGTAACGTCTACCACGCTCGCTGAAGCCTCCTCCCTTTCATGGGGATGGCCCCCTTAGGTCCACACCACAACATGTGTGGAGGCGATAGGGGCCGAGGAATACGGGTTATTCCTGGACAGCGTTCCTCAGCTTTCAGCTCGCCCCTCTCTCCGACCGCTATGCATGTTGGCTAGAGCGGTGCGTTTTTTTACCATCGTGGTTTGGACAACACGTTGAGTGGGTCATACCATTTTAGTTCAAGCGCCGTCCCCCACCCTTTATGGGGTTGGTGGAGACCAGGCTATGGGACCAAGCGGCAAGGCCCGGCTCTGGCAGCAGAGGTGGCCCGTCTCTTGGAGATGGGGGCCATCACTGTCGTTGTCCCCCCCCCCCCCCACGAGTTACACCTAGGTTTTTTACTCCCGCTACTTCCTGGGTTCCAAGAAGGTCAGGGGAGATTGAGGACCTATTTCTGGATCTTTGCGTGTTCAACAGATTCGTTGCCGCGAGGAAATTCAGAAATGCTCACTATCGTTATCGATGTGTTGAGGGGGGGCAACTGGTTCACGTCCCTGGATCTCAAGGATGCTTACTTCCACGTCCCTGTTCGGCACAGGCGCACAGGAAGTTTCTTTCCCGTTTTGCCTTTTATGGGGTGGCGTACGAGTACCAGTGCCTGCCATTTCGGCTACTCCCTGGCCCCGCGCACGTTCTCGAAGTGTGTGTAGAGACGGCGTTGGGACCGCTCAGGCGTCAGGGAAAGAGGGTTCTCTTCTACCTCGACGACCTACTTATTCTGAGCGACTCAGAGGAAGCTGCGAGAAGGGACACCATGACGCGTGATTAACCATCTTCTTCTTTCCTGGGGTTTGCCATCAACTGGAGAAAGAGCTTCCCGCTCACCGGCCAGCAGATAGTCTACTTGGGGCTTTGCCTGGACTCAGCCGCCATGACAGCGAGGCTTTCGCCTCCTCGGCGAGACACCATCCTGTTGGCACTCTCCCGCTTTCGCGTTCTCAGAAACGTGACCTCGCGGTCCACCATGCGCCTGTTGGGGCTGATGGCAGCCACCCATCCCGTGGTACCCCTGGGTCTGCTCTTTATTCGCAGACTCCAGCGGGTGGTTTTGCTCGCCAATGGTTGGACCCCGTGCGACACAAGTTCGGATGCTCCTCCTACCCCGTTCAGTTGTCGCCAGACCTGGGATATTGGGGAACCCCCCCCGCCCTTCTCAGGGGTGTTCCCCTGAGCAGAGTTGACATCCTACGTTGTGGTCTTCACGGACGCCTCGTTGACGGGTTGGGGAGGAAGTCGTGCCTCTCTCACTCGGTGGGAGGCGAAGTGGCACACGCCCCCTACAGTCCACATAAATGTGCTGGAACTCGTCGCTGTGAGGAAAGTGCTCTTGCATTTCTTTCACCTGGTGCGTGGCCGCCACGTTCTGATCAGGACAGACAGTGTGTTCGGCGGCGGCGTACCATAAACAAAACAGGGGGGAGTGCGCTCCTCTGCTCTCCACCAGAGGGCGGTCGAGCTCTGGCTTTGGCTCATCAGTATCTCCTCAGTCTGAGGGCCCTGCATATCGTGGGCGCACAGAAACTTCGGGGCGGACCTCATGTCTCGCGCGGCGGTCCCGCGACGAGTGGCGGTTACATCCCGACATTGTCAGACTGATCTGGCCATAGGTTCGGACGGCTCAGGTGGACCTGTTCGCGTGGCAGGGAGAACACACACTGCAGGTTGTGGTTCTCTCTCAACCCTCGGGATCTTCCCCCGTTGGGGGTGGATGCGTTGGCGCGCAACACCTTGGCCTCGGGTTCTCTTGTATGCGTTTTCCTCCGCTCCAGCTGATATCCTTCTCTCTCTGGAACAGGTCAGACAGGAGAGATTGTCCTTGATTATAGTGGCTCCGGGAGAACCGTTCAGCTCTGTGGTTTCCAGAGCTGGCGGCGCTCTTCACGGACGGCGCCGTGGCCGGTACCGTTACCGTTCAGGCCGGATGCGCTTTCCACAGGCCCATGGGACGGTGCACCACCCCGCCCCGATTGTATCGGGACGGCTGCTGGTCTGGGCTCCTGAGAGGTTGATCCTGCAAGGGCAAAGGTTTGCCTGAAGCGGTTATCAACACTATCCCGGGGTGCTCGTGCGCTCTCTACTTCTTCCCTCTATGCGGAGAAGTGGTGCGCCTTTCTCTGATTGGTGTGACAGGAACCACGCTGTTCCATCCCATTGCGAGGTGGGAAGCGTGCTTGCTTTTTCTGCAGCACTTATTGGAGAAGGGTTTGGCCTTTTTCCACTATCAAGGTCTATGCGGCAGCTGTTTCAGCTGGCCATGCGGGCTGCTGTGATGGTGGACCGATCTTCAGCCAATTCCACTAGTCAAGAGGTTCTTGTGCGTGGGGTCTAGACGGGTTTTTGCGACTGTTTCCGCGCGTGTGCTTTACACCACGCTGGGACCTCCCCACCGTGTTTGCGCGGTTTGTCCAGGGACCCTTTCGAGCCTCTCTGTCTCAGGCCCCTTTGGGATGCCCTGTCCTTTTAAGATGGCGCTCTTAATTGGCTTTGGTTTCTGCCAAGCGGGCCTGTGAGCTGACCGCTCTGTCTGTCAGCCCGAGCTGCTTGTTGCTTAACGAGGACAGCTCCTTTGCGCTGCTCAGACCTAATCCTGCGTTCCTCCCTAAGAACATTAATAGTTCTTTCCGGTCGAGAGATATTATGCTTAAGGCTTTTCACCCCCCGCCTCATTCTAGTGAGGCGGAGGCGGAGTTGCATCTCCTGTGCAACTATATATATATATATATATATATCATTGCTTCCATGTTGTATTCAGAAGTGCACATGTGTTTACAAGCGGAAACGCAGTATTAAAAAGCGGAAGCAGAAGCGCATCCACACTAGCAAGTCGTTCCAAAGTCCGAACAAGGAAGCACTCGAGCGAGCACTCTCCATAGGACGCGACTAGCAAGGACGCGTCCTAGCAAGGCTGCAGCCTTCACATTGGGAAACAGCCTCGGGCTGCCAGATTGACTCGGGTTCCGATGCGCATGCTGCGCATGCGATCTCGGGGCACCTACAGATGACGTATAGAAACGTGACGTCGTCACCATAGATACCGCGCTACGGCAACGCAAATATCGCGATAGCTTAGCCAAGTGGGCCCCATAGATAGATCGATTTATTTCTCGTTCTGCAAGGTTTAAAATGAGTTGTTACGTTAGGTTTATAGTAGTTATCTCTCATTATGTAAGGTTAAATTACATTTTATTTTATACAAATTTATAGTTTAGCAAGGTTTAACCCCGGTTTTAAACCTGTTAATTAAATATTTATTTAATAATACTTTAAACCTTAAATGAGTATTTCAGTTTAATGTACTCCAGCATGTATTTTAAGAAATGATATATATACAACTACCACATATACCACCTGTTGTAGTGTCTTGCAGCATTCATTCATTAAACATTCATAAAATAAACAAGTCCAGCTTCCTTGTGTCATATGATGTGTATTCAATTCAGTTACAGAACAAAAATGAGAACAAATATGAGTCAATATCTCATAATATCATCAAAAATGTTACATTTAACGTGTAATGTCAAATGGTGATTTCCAGAGTCAAAAAGTATATAGGCCTACATGCTCATATCATTCTGTCCAGTTATAAATTCACTCAAGGATACTGTTCACCAGGCACGTGCACAGACATTTTGGGGGGCAGGTGCTCAAAAAAAAAAAAAGGGCACCCATCGCCAAAATTATTTATGAAATTAAAAATAATAATAATAAATAAAAAAAACACAGAAGGAGGATTTCAACTTATATATTTATTTGTGTTAACAAACTCGATCAAATGTTCAAATTGAATAAATAATTGAATAACAGGCATAAACAGACAAAACAAGGCCATATTGTACAAGCAAATAGTATGTTAAATAATCGAACAATATTCTAACTTAAAACTTATCAAAACTCTGCTCTGGATAAATAAAAGGATCTTCACAGGAGCATCCTCCTTGGTGCCATGTCTTGGAAGATTTGTATCACTTCACACAAGTTTGATCGTTGTAAAACAGGCAAAACGAAGAGATACATAAATATCACGTTAAACAATTGTGGGACAAGGATAGCATGACACCGAGAGCTAGCATAGTTTACCTGCTATTTTCTAGCTGTGAATTTTCGTGACATTTATATAAACATAAATCAACATACTTTCGAAATTGTCTAAACGGCATTTATCCAACAACAAAATATTGCACTTTCAGACAAATAATGTCATTTAACATGACCAAACGTCAGTAAACAGCTGGGCAATGCTTTGAAATCAAGTTAGTTGTTTGTTTATTTTTTTAGGAAACGTCGGACCAGTTATGTTTTCAGACGTAATGTTTTCAGCGGCACTAATGTTGTTGTTAATTTATAAAAAAAAAACAACGTTGGGGGATTGCACAAACACTGTCATTACCTGTTAGTCTGATGCTGCAGGTCAGTGAAGACGGGTGTGTTCGAAACCGCATACTTGCTTACTACGCTTAGTAGTATCCGAATGTCTTCTACTTCCGGAAAGATTTTGTGTAAGCATCGCTAGCTTACTAGACGTACTCAACTGCCCCAGAATGCACTGCGTCTATTCAAAAGAACAGTGGAAGCAATGGCGCTAAACGGGGAGCCGCAGCAGCAGAGCCCACAGCTATACCGATGTAATTGTTTAATAATTGTTTTTAACACATCACCGCAAATCAGGTTGAAGATGTACTGTGACGTTAAATGTGACGTTTATATATTTATTTATAATATTTATTAACGGCGCCCGGCCGGTAGGTTTATTGACACGTCATTTGATTCACGTCATCTGAGGTGGTTAAGTAAGGGACGGTCCGAATTACTCAAATGGATTACTCAATCATTGTAGGTGGTTTCGAACACACCCGTAGTCTGCACCGGTGTGGGCCTTGCGCTCAGCACTGATGTGGGGGATGAGGAGGGGGAGAGCGCGGCGGGGGCTTGCGAGCACCCGGGGAGCATAGGCATAGAATACGTAATTCTACGTCTATGCCGCGGAGCATGTCTGGGCGAAATTCTCACAAGAACTCAATATAATATCCCCTCAGATATCAAAACACATTTGGGGAAATTGATGACAGAGAAACTAATTTGTATTCTAAAAATATTGATGAATGAAAAAAAAAATTGGGCTCAAGAAAAAAAGGGCACTTTTTCTCAACCAGGGCACAAGGGCTGGTGCTTGAGCACCACTTGGGGTCTATCTGTGCACGTGCCTGCTGTTCACACACTGTCCATAAACTGAAATTATGGTATACCTTTTAGAATAAAAATGTGTGGGTAGGTCAGTCAGGCCTTGTAACATTCCTCAAGTGTCCTTAAAGATCTCCTAATATACTACTTTTCTGGTCTTATTTTCTCATTAATGAATCAGTTAATGAATTAGTGCCCCTCACCCCTACCCTCCACCCCCCTTCCCGTCGAGAGGAGCGGACCCTTGGCTTTAGTGCCCCTCTCCCCTACCCCCCACCCCCTTCTCGTGTCGAGAGGAGTGGACCCTTGGCTTTAGTGCCCCTCTCCCCTACCCCCCCACCCCCCTTCCCGTCGAGAGGAGCGGACCCTTGGCTTTAGTGCCCCTCACCCCTACCCCCCACCCCCCTTCCCCGCGTCGAGAGGAGCGGACCCTGGGCTTTAGGGCCCCTCTCCCCTACCCCTAATGTCCCTTTCATTATGTCTTGTGCTTTTTATTTTTCAATGTTTGTTCCGTCTTAAATGTTCCCAATCGTGGCTTGCACCTTGTCGTGGTGATTGGGCTTCCAACTAAGACAGGCCATTCTGAATATTTTCTGTCACTGCTGTGGACCTATTATACTTTTTCAACTTTTATGACCTATGAACGTTGTTATAATGATTTGTCTTATTTAACCATACTAAAGTATCAAATAACCGCTGACCGCCTGGGGCGGCTGTGCAGAGCAGCACAAAGCCGAGTGTGGACAGAGACTGCTGGATGCACCCAGATGAGAGAAAGAGTTTCCCGAAAAACTACATGTTTTTTTGTGCTGTGATTCATGTCAGGTTGCTCCATAGGATTCATTAATGAGAAAATAAGACCAGAAAGTAGTATATTAGGAGATCTTTAAGGACATTTTTATTCTAAAAGGTATACCATAATTTCAGTTTATGGAAAGCGTGTGAACAGTATCATTGAGTGAATTTATAACTGGACAGAATGATATGAGCATGTATATACTTTTTTACTCTGGAAATCACCATTTGACATTACACGTTAAATGTAACATTTTTGATGATATTATGAGATATTGACTCATATTTGTTCTCATTTTTGTTCTGTAACTGAATTGAATACACATCATATGACACAAGGAAGCTGGACTTGTTTATTTTATGAATGTTTAATGAATGAATGCTGCAAGACACTACAACAGGTGGTATATGTGGTAGTTTTATATATATCATTTCTTAAAATACATGCTAGAGTACATTAAACTGAAATACTCATTTAAGGTTTAAAGTATTATTAAATAAATATTTAATTAACAGGTTTAAAACCGGGGTTAAACCTTGCTAAACTATAAATGTGTATAAAATAAAATGTAATTCTAACCTTACATAATGAGAGATAAACTACTATAAAACCTAACGATAAGCAACTCATTTTAAAACCTTGCAGAACGAGAAATAAATCGATCTATCTATGGCGCCCACTGGCTAAGCTATAAGCTATCGCGATATTTGCGTTGCCGTAGCGCGGTATCTATGGTGACGACGTCACGTTTCTCTACGTCATCTGTAGGTGCCCGAGTGATGCGCATGCGCATAGGAACCCGAGTCAATCTGGCAGCCCGAGTCAATAGCCGTTGTGGGTGTCAGATTGACTCGGGCTCCATGATACTGGGACTCGGTCGTTCCTCATGCGCATGGCATCAAATCGGACTACAGATGACGTCAGAAACGTGACGTCCAGTCTACCAAGTACGCGCGAGCAACGCAATTGCGCGTAATAGCTGAAAGCTTAGCCAGTGGGCTCCTATAGATAGATCGATGTGTTTCTCGCTCTGCCAAGGTTATATATGAGTTGTCTACGTTGGTATAGTATTATCTCTTTATGTTAAAGTTAAATCTACATGCATATTATCGCATCTGCTCTGCATGACTAATGGTTTGCGTGGTGCCAGCAGAGTCAGTGAAGAGCGCGCGGGAGACGCCGCCACGACTGAAGCAGTAATTGCCGAGGTATACGAGAGCGGAGGGTGCGGTTGATCGTGAGCGAGGGGTCGCCGCTGTGCGATTCCAAGGCCAGATATATGTAGCTGTACTCGCGTTCCGGTAGTCGAGCTTCATAGGCCGAGCGTGTAAGTACTCATGTCCGCTGGGGATGGAACGTGTCCGGCGTACTAGAAGAGAAACGGCGCCGACTCGTGGGCTGCCGAATGACGTCGGCCTATGCGGCCAAGCGCACACCCGGGCCACTCACAAGACGTGCACTAGAAACGCGATCCCGTCACCAGTAGATAGCCGTCCGTCTACGCAACGGCAATTATGCTAATGTTGACCGACATTAGCTGATTAGCTTACTCTATTGGTCTCCAAGTATCGATTTAGTCTGTTCTGCTCAAGGTTTTATAAATGAGGTTGTCTAACGTAGGTGAATCGTATAGGTTATACCTCCAACGAAGGTGAGAATTACATTTTATTTTACTACACAATTTAGAGTTTAGCAAGGTTTAACCCCGGTTTAAACCTGTTAATTAAATTATTTATTTAATAAAAAAAAAATAAAAAAAAAAAAGTAAAAAAAAAAAAAAAAAAAAAAAAAAACTTACTTTAAACCTTAAATGAGTATTTCAGGTTAATGTTAGGCCTACTCTAAGCAGGATTTTTAAGAAAAATGATTTATTATATAGCTATACAAACTACCACATATACCACCTGTTGTAGTGTCTTGCAGCATTCATCATTACAATCATTACTAAAAATAAAACAAGTCCAGCTTTCCTTGTTCATCTATGATGTGTATTCAATTCCAGTTACAGAACAAAAATGACAACAAATATGAGTCAATATCTCATTAATTATCATGCAAACATGTTACATTTTAACGTGTATTGGTTCAAATTGGTGTTTCCCAGAGTCCAAAAAAGAATATACATGGGCTCATATCATTCTGTCCCAGTTATAAATTCACTCAAGGCATTACTTTCACACACTGTCCATAAACTGAAATTATGGGTATACCTTTTAGATAAAAATTGTGTCGGTATGTTCAGTCAGGCCTTGTAACATTCCTCAAGTGCTTTCCTTAAAGATCCCAAGTATACTACTTTTTCTGCGTCTTATTTTCTCATACACTGAATCAGTAAATGAATTAGTGCCCCTCACCCGTACCCCTCACCCCCCCTTGACCCGTCCGAGAGGAGTGGACCCTTGGCTCTTAGCGTGCCCCTCTCCCCTACCCGCGCCACCCCCCTTCCCTGTCGAGAGGAGTGGACCCTTGGTTTAGTGGCCCCTTCTCCCCTACCCCCCCACCCACCCTGCTTCCCGTCGCAGAGAGTGGGCCTTAAGGGCTTAGTGCCCCTCACCCCTACCCCCCACCCCCCTTCCCCGTCGCGAGAGGAGCGGACCCTGGGCTTTAGGGCCCCTCTCCTTTACCCCCACCCCCCTTCCCGTCGAGACAGGAAGCGGACCCTTGCGCTTTATGGCCCCTTCTCCCCTAACCCCTAATGTCCCTTTCGATCTATGTCTTGTGCTTTTATTTCTAATGTTTGTTTCCATTCTTACAGCTGGTTTTCCAATCGGGCCTTCCTGAAGCTAGCTGAGGTGTCGTGGTGATTGGGCTTCCAACTAAGACAGGCCCATTCTGAATATTTTCTGTCACTTGGCTGTGACTATTATACTATTTTCAACATTTTTGGGACCATATAAAACGTTTGTTATAGGATTGTGTTTGTCTTGATTTAACCATACTAAAGAGTATTCAAATAACCGTGCTGACGCTGGTGCGGTGTGCAGATGCGAGACAAAGTCCGAGTCGTGGGACAGAAGACTGCTGGATGGCACCTAGATGAGAGAAAGAGTTCCCGAAAACAACTACATGTTTTTTTTGTGCTGTGATTCATGTCAGGTGCTCCCATAGTATTCGATTAATTGAGAAAATAAGACCAGAAAGAGTAGTTATAATTAGGAGATCTTTAAGCGACGACTTGAGGAATGTTACAAGCCTGACTCCACACATTTTTTATTCTAAAAGGTACTACAGTATTATCAAGTTTATGGACAGTCTGTTATGAACAGTATCTTGAGGT
>OLKM01005796.1:0-15910 GCA_900291075.1 Melanogrammus aeglefinus | reverse complement strand
AGATGGGCAGCCTGCTTGAAGACCAACAACTTGGCGCAAATTTATCCACGAGATTCATTCTCACATAAACGTCCTCGTACACACCGCTGCATGTCGATCTATGATCAGTGGCGTTTGCATGGGACAAGTTACAAGGAGATGGAGGAGCAGATGATCAAGAAGATTCCTACTGGAGACAGTACTGGGACCGCTCTCATTAATGTCACATTAACGCTCGCCACTTACAACTGGCTTTCAGGGGACATCGGGAAATGGTAGGGCAGGATGAACAGCTGGCAAATTTTCTCTCTCTGCGAATTGATGGCCACAAAATACGACCCGGTCTTAAAAGATCTAACCAGTCGCCCTGCTCACTCAGTAAAGTACCTGAGCCCTGCTTTGCAAAACGAGCTAATCGACCTCCTTGCTCAGCACATCCAAAAAGACATTCTGGACGAGATAAAACGCAGGGCGCCGTTTTTTTCTGTTATTATGGACACAACCCAGGATATTGCCAAAATAGATCAGCTGAGTCAGGTCATCGTATGTGACCATTGAGACAGACGCCAGTGATGTGAAAATCAAGGAGTCATTCCTTGGATTCCGTGCGTGTCAGATTCTATCAGCCATGTACTTGCCCATAAGACATAATTTTACAGCCATAGGGGAAACGGGCTGGATTTGTCAAAGTGCAGAAGCGGCAGGGAGTATGATGGTTGCCGCTAATCATATTGTGGGATATACACAGGGATGGCAAGCCAGAATTTTTGCAGCGAAAGAGCCTATGGCAAAATATATACACTGTGCTGTTCATAACGCTAACCTCGTCATTAATGATTCAGTCAAAAACATACAAGAGGTGCTTAACTTTTATGACACTGTAGAGCGCATATATGTGTTCTTCGGGCACAGCATAGAGATGGGCAATACTCTCAGAGGACTCACAAACCAACCCAAAAGTGACAGTAAAAAGACTGTGCCCTACCCGATGGTCTTCGCGTAATGACGGGCCAGTGGCAGCTTTGCTGGTACCGTTACACTGAACGTGCTGAAGGCACTGACAAAAATCACACATCACAGCAAGAAAAAACGAGGTGGACGACGCTATTCTTTGAAAGTGCAATTTGAAAAGTTCAGCTTTCTATTCCTGGTATGTACTTTCAATAACAGGATCTGGAACGCACAAACACCGTCTCCAACTTCTCCAAGCCGAAAACGCGGACCTGGCTACAGCTGCTGGTTTTCTGGACAGCGCATCACAGACCTGCAGGCTCTTCTCGAGACCAGTTTGGGAAGCCAAACAGACCGCACAGGCCCCCTGGCGGAGAAATGGGGAGTGAGCAAAACCTTCGAGAAACGCGGACAGAGGGAGTCGAAAGGGGCATTTTGATTCTTTGTCGTTGATGAACGTTTTAGCAGGACGGCAGAGTCCCGTTTTTTCGTGTAACTGTGTTTCAATGTCTCTTGGACACAGTGACGCTCAGCTGACACAGAGATTCGCTAGTTTTGCGAGCAACGGTGGACACGTTTAAGCCGTGACAGCCCCAAACACTCAACACTGTAACAGATTTGATGGAACTGTGAAGAATGCAAACAGCTGAGCAACATGTACAAAGACGACTTAACACCTGCATTCCCCATTCAACTTGTGTCCTTTCGATCATGTCTAAAAACAAAAATTTCAAATGTGAGAACAATTGCACAGCTTGCAAAACTGTTGATTGTTGACCACAGCTGCATTGCATCCAGCTTTGGGGAGGTCTGCACAGTGCTGCTACTTTTTTTGACTCTGCCAGTGACTGTGGCATCAGCTGAGCGCTCATCTTTCAAAACTGAGTTAATAAAGTCCTACCTGAGAACACTATGGGACAGGCCCGCTTTCGGACTTGCCACACTTCCATTTTGAAAACGCCCGTGCCCGCAAGCTGCGACCTGATAGGACTTTATCGTGATTTGCGAGAAGAAAAGCCGAAGAGTGCCTCTGTAATGGCTGCTGATGTCCATGGTACTCAAAGGCCAATAAAATAAAGCACAGAGCAAAATATTTCTACTTAACAGCACTATAGGTTACAACAAAGTACTTAAATACTTAAAAAATGTAGAGAACAGGAAATAAGCACATTGAATATAAGATCGTTTTGTATTGTTTATCTTTTATATTTGTATTGTGATTTGTATTTGAAATGAACTGTTGAGACTTGATTCAAATACCGTTAAATTCCTCTAATATTGGCTTGTTTCGCATTAGCGGCCGGCGTTTCTAACTTTGGCCGGTCTCGCTGTCGGAGGAGGTAAATTTAATGGCGGTCTCTCATACAGGCGGCGGCTATATTAGAACCAACGTTTTTTCTGGGGGCTCTAAACATTATATCGTGATTAGTAACATACAAGTACACAGGGGGGGCGATGTTTGCTAACCGGATTCCAAACATAGCTACCGGTAGCCATCACCTCGCTCTTGCTCGAACGGGGAGACTTCAGTTTTCAGTCAACCGGTAGGCTAACGTAACGTACGCGTAAGGTGTCTAGACCTGTAAGTTGCCTTTTGTTATGATATCAATAGCCTAATTATCACCATGTATTGGTTAAGTGTTTACAATGCACTACCTGGTTTGTTTGCTACGTTTTGTTACCATATTACTACACCTGGAATTTGCCTGAATTACCGGTATTTGTTTCTGTATACCGTATGGTAACTGTTACTTTTTCAATAAATGAAGCCTAGATTTTTATAGGTTCAAATAGACACAAAATCTCGTTTTTATTATTACCACTGGTAGTCTGTTTTGCTCGAATAGATAATAGAGGCCTGTCCTAATTCTGGCCTCTCATTTAATGGCCTGGAACCGCGATGCACTTGGGTGAAATAAAGGCCCGGGCCTATATTAGAGGATTTACGGTAGACCTGTTAAAAAAAAGGTCTACATTTTCTGAAATGTTGCACTTGGAGCCTGGTTATCAAGTAGGCTATGTTTAATGTTGCTGCTTCTGCTTACTGTAGGGCCTATTGCAATTACATGCACTGTTAAACCAAAAGCCATTTCCTGAATGTTGCACTTTTATCTTGTAGCCTAGTTATTAAGTGGCTTATGTTTAATGTTGCCTTGCTCTGTTTTATTTATGCAATTTGCATGCACCTGTTAACAAAGCCATTTCCTGAAATGTTGCACTTTTATCTTGTAATTATTAAGTAGCTATGTTAATGTTGCCTGCTCTGTTTTACTGTAGGCCTATGCAATTTACAATGCACCGGTCAAACAAAGCCATTTCCTGAAATGTTGCACTTTTATCTTGCAGTGATTAGCTATATGTTATTTGCTTTTTTATTGTAGCTATATATTTACATGCCAGTTTAAAAGAACAGTGATGTTTTAGAACTCGTGACTGCTTTACAAAATTAAATAAGATCTGATTTGATAATGGACGATCAGACACCAAAACTTGCTTTCTCTCTTCTTTTTCAGTACCACCAGAAGCACAGTTCTCAGGACCTCGCACGTGCTCGCTTCTCTCGCTCTATAGGTGCGTTTACCCAAATGCGCAAACCTAAATATCTCAATAAAAAACAGGTAATGTGCTGCTGCTGTCCATGTGTACTGCAAAGCCTCTCAAATATTAAAGCATGGCGAGATAAGGTGTGTCTACTCAACAGCCTACACTAGGTACAACCGAAAGTACTCTAAGTCACTAAAAAATGTTGAGAGATAGAAATAAGCACTTTAATATAAGATCAGTTGTATTGTTCAATCATTTTATATTTGTATTAGTGGTTTGTATTTGAAATGAACTGTCGAATTGAGTTCGAATCACCTGGTGTCACTCTTCTAGTATGTGCTTGATATTACGCATGCGGTCGGGTTTTTCAACTTGGCGTCTCTTGCTGTCGGAGGAGGTAAAATGATGGCCGGTGTCTCATACAGGTCGGGTGCTATATTAGAACAGACGTTTAGTTTGCTGGGCAGGACTTCAACATTAGGACTCGTGATGGAGTACATACAAGTAACACAGGGAGGGCGATGTTGAGTTAATGCAGTTATGTTCAACCTATAGCTGACGGTAGGCCATCACCCGTCTCTCTAGACTCGAAAGAGAGACTTCAGTTTTCAGTCCAGCTGTAGGCTTACATGTCAAGTTACGCGGTAAAGGTGTCCTTAATGCATTGTGTTGCCTTTGTATTTAGTGCCATAGCATGTTAGTTATCACTATGTACTGTTAAGAGATATTGAAGTATTGTGCTAGATAGCAGTCTTTGCAAGTGTCTACGGTTATTGTGTATTATAAAAGGTATTGTTATTGAGAGCATGTGTATTGAGATGTATTAGGTTAGATTCTATGGGCCAGTAGCCGTTATGTAGGACAGGTACACAATAGTATGAAGCTAATGAATGTTAGCTACGCTAAAGAGAGCGCATCTCTAATGTTAAACTGTTTATATATTCCACAGGAAATAATGTGTTGAAGAAGAAAGAGAGCTTCTGTCGTCTAATTCTGACCTATTTTGCGATTAATGCCTAGGACAGGAGATGAAGCGAATGGAGTGACATCGCTACAGGCCGGGCCTTCTTCCAGAGAGTCTGAGCCTTCATCAAACTTCAGAGAAGACGGATGCCAGCCAGCTCTTCTGCGTGACAGAGTGAGGCAGCCTTATGGCAGTTGGAGGAAGGTCTCAGTGGAAGTCTTGCCAGGATTCTTGAAATGTGACGGCCTGGAACATTTGGAGAGCCTCGCAGCAAGTGACACGAAGGGCACTCATCAAAATGCAGCAGAGTTAGCTTGTGATGACATTGAGGAATAAGCAAGAGCTGATGAAGTGCAGTCAGTTTGTCACTTACGCTACTTACATGCACCAGGAGACAAAACAAAGAGGTATTCAGCCTAGCAAAGAGCAACTCGTCGGGGGACAGCTCCAAAGAGAGGATTTGAGAAGAAATACTTCCTGCCATGCACTCCTGTTCTAAGGACCACAGATTTATCCACTCAACAGAATCGACCAGAAGCCCGTTACACACTGCCTGAGGTAACTGTTATGAAGAGATATTTAAAATCTTGTGGGCAAGTTGGAGAGAGCGGGCAGAAAGCAAAATTATCCTACCCCAGCTAAGTCCGCCAGATGGAGATGGGGATAGAAAAAGGACACACAGAGACTGAAATCGTGGAAGCAGTAATCAGAGCTGTCAGTCCAGAGCTGCCCTTGAGAGACATGTTGGAGATTAAGCGTGGGCTGGCCCTCTTCTAAACATTCAAAGGGCCATTATAAAGTAGACAGCTCCACCGAACTCTACCACCAGCTCCTTAATATCTCCCAAGAGACCAAAGAGTCTGAGCTGAACTTTGTGATCCGTGCAATTGAGCTGAAAGAGAAACAGTTATGGCAAGCAGTATGGCAGAGGCACCATTCTGCGAAAGTTCCTCCGCTCAATCGAAACTGGACTGCTAAGTGACTGTAAAATTCCAACTCCTGCCCCACCTCAGCGATTTGAGCACCACAGATGAAGAGCTGATAGAGAGAGTAAACAAAGCAACAAAAGTTAAAGTGAAAGCCCTGGAGAAAAAGAAAGGTCACATTCCATCACGCGCACCAATACAGTGGACCAGCTCTCACCAGGAAGTGCTAAATGAGCTGATTGATGCACTCACACAGCCTCCTGTTCTGGGATATCCAGACTTCACGGAGCCGTTGGTGTTACACTGTGACACATCACAAGTTGGCCTGGGGGCTGTGTTTGTATCATGACAGGAAGGAGGTATGAGAGTGATTGCGTATGGCTCCCGCAACTTAAATCCATCAGAAAAGAGGTATCATCTGCGCTCTAGAGAAACTAGAGTTCTTGGCGTTGAAGTGAGCCATCTGTGAACGTTTCTGCGACTACCTGTTCCACGCTACATCGTTTTTGGTGTACACAGACAACAACCCGTTGACCCAGTGGCGGTTTTAGACACGGGCCACCCGGGCGGTGGCCCGGGGCGGCACTTTTTCAAGCCACGTGGGGGGCGGAACGACCAAGTAAATAAATAAATAATAATCTGGGCTGCGGAAGCGGTTTTCTATTATCTATCATATCACTAGTGGGGAATTGGCGCAATTGGCGCCCCCTGCGGGCTGCAGGCGCTCCTGCTTGCGCCCCTGCTTGCTTAATGGGTGCGTTCGAGATGTAATTCTCTTGCCGAGCCGACTCGGATCTCGGATCAGACGCCACGCCCACACTAAAATCGTTATTAATATATTTCGCTCGGTCGTTGGAGGGAAAACGATGGACGCCACCAGAAAGCTGTTGTCGCGGTAGCATTCGGCAGAGTACCGGGCGCTCATCAGAATAGGTAGGCAATAGGCCATAAGGATCTAACGGAGGATCATACCCAGTGGTGTAGTCTTACGTGATACTGCAGGTATATCGCCGTATAACCACTAAGGAAAACTCCAGCATTTTGCGTATGCCCACTTAAAAATGCGCAATGAATACGTATCAATTTCGATAGAGACAGAATTTCTCTTTTATTTCATGAATGAAAAGTATGACACTTCTTTCAATTTTTCTGTCGGATAGTCGGAGAGTCCCGAGTTCCGAGCGATAGGACATATAAAAAGTCTGCAGTACAATGGAACGCAGCAGTTATAGCGCGAGAGGTTTCCGTACCGATGGTCCGTGCCGTGCCCGTCACCCTAGACCTGACGTCACGTCACCTAGCAACAGCGAAATCATCTTTGTGGGCTCCTCGGTGATTTCCAACTTGTGTGTCCACACTTCCAAATCAATAATGAATGATCAAAGGAAAACAACAAACCACTGTTGAACGATTTTTTTAATGCAAAAAGAGCCTGCTGCTGCCTTGGATTGCAACTCCGTTAGTCAGGTTAGAAGATGGAGAGAGTTGGAAGAGGGAACTACAGCGGAGCCTGAAGCCAGCAGTTGTACCGGGTAGAGTGAAAGTCGTATATCGTATACAAGTTAACTGTTAGCAGATATTAGCCTAATAGCTTACTAGCTTATTAAGAGCTTTCCCAAACTGCATAATATACCACACACATAGCCTATATTCATTAAACAGCCTGCTAGCTTAATCTTGGTGTAGTAAAGATAAACAATTAGCCAGGCTGATTTGTGCACCGAACATTTTCCCCACCTTAACAGGATTGCGTTGGCCAACGTACTTATTATTGGCACATTTTAGTGAGTGAGTCAGTGTGTGTGTGTGTGTGTGTAAATATGTCATTGTTCCTTCTAGATAATATCTCCTGGCCAGCCCTGTGGACTGAGAGAGCTCAGGCTAGGGAAGTTTAAAGGCAGGGCATGCTTGGTTGAAGAATGGAAGGACAGAAAGTTGGGTTAAATATCAGCCAACTTGTAAAGCTGGTATAAGAGCACACCTCAGATGCCTGGCCCTCTGAATACAAGAACATTTGGAGAGTTTTGTAAACTACAGGCAGTGGTCCACACTACACATAACACGGTGAATGAACAATTTGTTGACCAAAAAGTGGTTTGTATTCCACCAAATAATCCTTCATGTTCCTGTGTGGTTATTACTTCTGATACAATGAAGGGTTGTGTTTTGTTTTTATTTTTGTCATGTGCCCTCTGCTGTTCGTTTTTGAGGATGTACTGTTTTCTCTTTTTTCTCACTGAAACAGATGTTATTTCTATAGCTGATATGTTTAATTTATTTTAATTTATTATTTTAATAATGACTCTGTGTAATAAATGTCCTGTGCAAAGATTCAAGTATCCCTTCGTCTCCTTCGCACATTAGTACTCGAGGCCAGGCGGTTAACATATACAGTAGTATAGTTGTTTATATAGAAAACATTTTTTTATTGATGCTTTATAGTTTATTTGATGCTAGTGTGCCTAATGCTGATTTTAATTTGGACTATTCATTTGTCCTAGGAAGCTTATGACAATATTAAGTGTTGAATTAATCTGAATTACTTATGGTGGTTTGTAGGCTACTGTATGCAACAGGTGAGTGTGGCGGGTTTTTAGGGATGGGTATCGAAGAGGCTAATAGGAAATCACTCACAGTTATGCCCACTACAAAAACCTAGACTACACCACTGGATCTACCCCAACTTTTGGACTGCCCTCAGGATTGCGCTTACTCTGCCAGTCACAGTGGCTCAAGCAGAGAGGAGCTTTTCAAAGCTAAAGTTGATTAAGACCTACCTTAGGTCAACCATGTCTCAGGAACGGCTGACTGGCCTTGCTGTCATCAGTATTAATCACTCAATAGGGGAGCAAATTTCATACGATGACATTATTGAGGATTTTGCATCAAGGGAAGGCCCAGAAAGGTTAAGTTTTAGTTTTTTTAGTGTTTTCTTAGTTTGTGTTTTCTGTTCTTAGTGCAATTAGTGTAATATTAATTAGATTTTCTTAAGTGTGTTTTTAAATGTGTGTTTATTTATTCTATTTTGTATTTGTATATTATCCTTAATATTTTATATTATCTCTGCTCTTTTTTGTATAGTATTCTTAATGTTCTCTGCTCTTCTTCATTTTTTTCTATATCTGATATTTTTTCCACTTTTATGTTGTAACCTTATACTGTGTTTGTTGCATAATTGTGCACATTGATTACCTATTTTAAAGTTTCCTATTAAAAGTTTTTTTGCAATTGTGCACAGTTTGTCTTTCATTTATTTAGTAAAAAAAAATAAAAAACTCGGAGGGGTCTCGCCCGGGGTGTAATTCCATGTAGAACCGCCACTGCGTTGACCTATGTGCTCACTTCCGCCAAACGCCACCGGATACAGATGGGTGGCAGAGCTAGCCGACTACAACTTCACCATACGCTATCGTCCAGGCAAGAACCACTCAGATGCTGAAGGGCTGTCGCGGATGCCCTTGGACTTTGAGGACTACATTTGCAGCTGTACCGCAGAGTCGGGTCAAGAGGCAATAAGTGCAGCTATGGAAAGCTTATCAGTCGAAAGGAGAGACCCTTCCCAGGGAAGTCATGTGGTCCATGTCAGTGCCCTAAGCTTGGTGAAAGACAGTGAAACCAGCGAACCTCTCACTCCAGACCAAATCCGCAAAGCTCAGGAAGAGGATGAGATCCTGTCAAGAGTCCTCTGGTACAAGTCACAGAAAAAGAGGCCAAGTAGAATCACAATGAAAGAAGAGCCCCTGCTGTAGCCATGCTGCTAAAACAGTGGCTAAAGATCCACGTAGACCAAGATGGTGTCCTGCGCCGCAGAACCTCCAGCCGAGAACAGCTGCTGATCCCAAAGGTTTGTCACCCGCTGGTTTTCAAAGAGCTACACCAGGACATGGGTCACCTAGGGGTCGAAAGGACACTTGACCTCATTGGAGAAAGGTTCTACTGGCCTCAAATGAGCAAGGAGTGGAACATTTCGTTCCGAAAGTGTGTGAAGGTCTCAAAAAGAAGAAGCCAGGACTTCCGGTGCCGCGCGAAACAGCATGACAGCTTAGAAACAGAGCTCCGGTACCAGCTAGAGGTGGATTCAATGATTCGTTTACGTGAACCAGTTCGCGTCAGTCAGTTCGCCAAGATGAGTCGTTCGCGAATCGTTCGTTCGTTCGTTCGTTCAGACCAGTTTCCGGTTCAGTCCAGTTTCCGTTTCCGGTAGCGGTGAATCGCATCATGCAATGCACCCATTGCATGGTTCTCAGCTGAGTCAGTCAGACTCAGTGCTACCGGAAACTCGACTGAACTGGTTCAGTCGAGTTTCCGGTGAATCGAATGGCGAATCGAATCACTTTATCCTGAAAGTTGAGTCAATATCGTTAATTTTATATATTAAAAAAATACCCGAGATAAAGGAACAATGTGAAACCCTAACCCTAAAATGTAAACACCAGGCTACTTGACAAGAAAATGTAACGGACCACCTGAGGCTTTACTTCACCTCAGAGATAATGCGTTAGTTAATAATGATTATGCCTTGCGGCATCACCTGCGCATAGTGCTGCTGCGTAGGCCTACATGGACGTTCCAAGTATGTTTACTTCATGTATCCTTGAAGCTAACTAAGTAAAGCCTAGTTATAACTATAACCTGCTCCTGGTGCAGTGCAAGCAACAGTGTGTGCCGTGAGTCGCCCCTCGGTCCCTTCGTCTTCCTGAACGAACTGTCTGGCGAGTTCGTGGGTCTGGGAGGAGTCAATTCTGAGTCACGAACGACGCGAACGAGACGACCGACCGCGAACGAGGGACGACCGCGCGCGAACGAGACGACCGACGCGAACGAGGCGACCGACGCGAACGAGGCGACCGACACGAACGAGAGAGAAGAACCAGTTCGGGTCGTTCGTTCTAACGATTCGTTCGTTCGAACGAATCAGTTCGCGACCGAACCACCTCTAGTACCAGCCTTTAACTTCCCCCTAATTCAAGCGTTTTTGTTCATTCAAATTGATACACACTGAATAACAATGGATTGGGATAAAAGCAAGGAGAAAGGCGGATATAGGTTACGGTACAACGCCGATCGGCAAATCGACAAAGAAGATGCGGCTAGCGAAACTTTACCAGGTCAAGATGGCGGCCCCGGAGAAGGCGATAATTTGGACCTAATCCGTGTAGCCATGAGCAAAGTTATGACAGCGGGGATGGCAGCGTTCCGAGCCGAATTGAAAAAACACCTCTTCGACTTTTATGCCAGTTTTCGGGAGGACATTAAAAAACAAAAGGAGGAATTTTCCACAGAAATAGACCGGAAAATGCAAGATACGGCGGGTCAGATTGAGGGCACGGTGAAACGCATTGATGAGATGGAGGAAAACAGGGCTGATATGGAAAGATGGGACATTGGAGTGAAGGATGCCCTCAACCAACTGCTTCGCGATCAGCGAGTTCTGCGAGATAAAGTGTCTGATTTGGAGGGTCTACTTTGTTTTAAGCTCAGTTTAATGTTCTGTTTTATAGTTCTAGTTATCTTGTTGTACTTTATTTTGTGTTTTGATGTCTGGGATATTTCAAGTGCAATTGTTCATGAGTACACATGATGCAATACCAAAACTATAACATACTGTCATTGAATGTAAATGGGCTGAATAATCCGATCAAAAGAAGTAAAATGATAACTAAATTAAAGAAGGAGAAGGTAAACATAGCATTTTGGCAAGAACCTCACCTTTCTGGCCCTGAACATGAGTTCCTCCGAAACCTAACCCCCAGAGGCGGACCTGGCAATATTCAGTCCTACTGGGAGGACCAAGTATACAAGGTTAAATAGAGGAAAGCGGATGACAGCCCAGTCTACCAGATCAGCCCAGAAAATGGGAAAGGAAGGGACAGTCGTCCATAGAAACCTGCTGCTGCCCTGCGACTACCTAGTGCCGTACTAATTTCAAATTCGACTATAGATTCGAATTTATATCCCATAAGTGATAAAGATGGTAGATGCATTCTCATTAAAGGAAATATAGATCAAAAAAAAACTCTTTAATGTATATGCCCCCCCTGGGAGTGATAGATCATTTTTGTGAAAGGGGTTTGATTTGATAGCCTCTGAAACATATGGGACTCTAATATGTGCCGGAGACTTTAACATGCTACTTAAACCCCTACTAGATACAACGAATAGAAAGAGGAAAAGTAACGCTACCGACAAATATATAAATAAAGGACTAAAAGACCTTGGACTGAATGATGTATGGCGGTTTGTGCATGGATCAGCCCCAGGCTACACTTTTTATTCTGCGCGACACTCAGTTCACTCTAGAATTGACTATTGCTTTATGTATGGTGGGGATTTACATAGAGTAAGGGATTGTAGAATGGGCCCGAGAGACCTCTCGGACCACTCTAGAATTTATCTGACGTTACATTTAGACAGTAGACAGCGCAAACCACTGTGGAGACTTAATCGTTGGGTGGGAATTCCTCTATTTAGCGATGAACAGATTTGGCTTTAGCAAAGATTTCATACGCTGTATTCAAGCTCTTTATTCTTCTCCTACCGCAAGAGTAAAAGTCAACGGGAGTCTTTCCAACTCTATAATTTTGCAAAGTGGCTGCAGGCAAGGCTACCAGCCAGCCCTAGTCTATTTAATTTGTTTATTGAACCTCTAGCTCAAGCAATTGAGCAGGAGGATGGACTTAAAGGCATATCTGTGGGAGGTGAGGAGTACAAAATAGGACTTTACGCAGACGACGTATTGGTCACGATCCTGGACCCGGACTCTGGCTTACCTGTACTAATGAGAATGTTAGAAACATATGGGACACATTGAGGTTATGTTCTTAATGTACACAAAACCCAGGTTTTGACATTTATTTATATTCCTATACGCAAGACTTTATCACAAGGTATAATTTTAATTGGAATTCAACTCACATAAATTACCTTAGAGTACATCTACCTAAGGATCTCTCACAGCTATTTGTTATTAATTATAATTCAGTTAATCAAAATATATATGATGACCTCACTAGATGGGCCCTCCTTCCTCTCGACCTTGGCAGTAGAATTAGGTCTGTTAAAGTGCATATTCTTCCCAGGTTATTATCTTTTTTATCACTTCCAGTAGAAATCCCCCAGAACCAATTTAGAGAATGGGATAAGCATATTTCTCGATTTATTTGGAATAAAAAGAAACCAAGGGTAAAATTCTCTACCCTCCAGCTGCCAGAGGAAAGGGGGGGCATGGCCCTCCCTTCCTTAAGAAAATATTATTTGTCGGCTCAGTTGAGGCCTTTGGTGTATTGGTGTAACCCATCCTACGTTACCAAATGGAAAACCATGGAGTTATCTATAACAGATTCACCAATACAATCACTGCTTGGCTTTGTTGACAAGGAGAACGAAATTATATAGGTAGAGGGTCAGTGGGTTAATCTATCACTAAAAGTATGGAGGGAAGTCATAAAATGCTTTCAACTCCAAAGAGACATTAAACTGCTTAGATGGCTAGTGTTCTGCCCTTCAGGCATTTCATTTGAATTGAATGCTTTAAATTTGTGTTTCATCCAGACTTTTATTTTGACGTTGTATTTTTGAGCTGCACAGGAAGTAGGCAGGAAATGTTTAGATCACGTTGAACGCGCGTGTGGAATAATGGTGGATTCAATGATTCGTTTACGTGAACCAGTTCGCGTCAGTCAGTTCGCCAAGATGAGTCGTTCGCGAATCGTTCGGTCGTTCAGTCCAGTTTCCGTTTCCGTTTCCGGTAGCGGAGAATCGCATCATGGAATGCACCCATTGCATGGTTCTCAGCTGAGTCAGTCAGACTCAGTGCTACCGGAAACTCGACTGAACAGGTTCAGTCGAGTTTCCGGTGAATCGAATGGTGAATCGAATCATGGTCATGGAATGTGTTTGTGCACGGTTCTGCTGACTCTGAGTCTGTCAGACTCAGACTCTCAAAGGATCGTGTAACTTACGTCGGTCATCAGCTGCTGACTTTACCCTGAAAGGTGAGTCAATATCGTTAATTGTAGGCCTATATATTAAAAAAATACCCGAGATAAACGAACAATGTGTAACCCTAACCCTAAAATGTAAACACCAGGCTACTCGACAAGAAAATGTAACGAACCACCTGAGGCTTTACTTTACCTCAGCGATAATGCGTTAGTTAATAATGATATGCCGTGCGGCATATCATGCGGCATCTCATGCGGCATCTGCGCATAGTACTGCTGCGTAGGCCTACATGGACGTTCGACACACAGTGAGTGAGTGAACGAACTGTCAGCGAGTCGACTCGTGGGTCTGGGAGGAGTCAATTCTGAGTCACGAACGAGACGAACGAGACGAACGAGAGAGAAGAACCAGTTCGGTTCGTTCGTTCTAACGATTCGTTCGTTAGAACCACCACTAGTTTGGAAAACGCTAGAAACGGCAGGTCGATTAGGAGTGCGGTCATTACCCCAGAGAAACGGCTTCTTACATGTTGATTTCCCAGCAGAAGCATCGCTTGTATGTATCACATCTTTGTTGTAACTAAGTTAGCTCATTGAAGGTTAATTACATGATGTAAAAAACGGAGTTATAAGGCTAAAAACTAAGTGGGAATGTTAAGAAATGCATGTTAGTTTCAACACGTGGATGCCTTCAGGATAATGTTAGTTCCAAGAAATGTTAACAGTTAGCTTTACATGTGATTTCTATACTTGAGGTATTGTTCAAGGAAACTAGGTGACTTAACTAATTGCAATACTTTGTTTGTTTTCTAGTTTCACTCTCTTTCATCTTTTGATCTCTTGATCTTATCAACATGGATTCAATACATTGTGAAGAATGAATATAAATCTGCAAACAAGAATTCAAGGCATTCTTCATGTTCATGAATAGAAGAGAGTTTAGCTCACTGTCTAGTTGGAGTTAGCACACCTCAGCAAGGACAGTACAGCCAACCTACGACCCTGACTTCATACCAGCACTACAGGATCATAGGCGTATAGACAGTGGGTTTATTATGGTATTACTGCTATTTGTAAGACCGCTGAAAAGGGCGAGTTTAAAAGCTTTAACAACCTATGTCAAATATACGGCCTGTGCAGACAAGGCTTTTACAGATACTTGCAGCTTTGTGACTATTTTTGTAAAAAGATAAGCGGTGCTAATTTAAGAGAAATACCAACTATTGTTCAAATACTTATTGATGCATATAATTCTGGAAACATCAAAGGTCTGATAAGCAAGTTGTATTGTGGAATCATATCTCTGAACAATGACTCAACAGACCATGTGAAGGAATGATGGGAAAAAGAACTGAACATTGTAATAACTGAAGACATGGCTGAATGCCTGGACAACACAGTTATCCTCCACCAACTCCCGGACCTGGAGAGACTTCTGTTGGAAAAACTTGATTCGTTTTTTTATCACACCAAAACAGAAGTCTAAACAAACTGGTACCCATAGGCTGCTGGAGGGACTGTGGGGACAATCTGGTCGATCATGCCCATGTCTTTTGGTCTTGCCCACTTATTCAGTCTTTCTGGACGGAAGGGGCATCAATTATTACAAAAACATTGGGCTTCAATATTAGTATAACGTTCTTATCTCTCTATCTTGGTTATTTTCCTGATAAGATAAGTAAAGATGCATACCTCTTAAAGATTTTGCTGGCAGCAAGTAAAAAGGCTGTCACAAAATGCGGGCTTCAGAAAAATGCTCCTACTGTTGGTCTCTTTGTTAGCATTGTTAAGCAGTTGCATCTTTTGGAAAGAATGACTTACTCCATATGACTTCAAAAGGAGTTGGGTGAAAAGCGATGGGGAAAATGGTCAGTTTATTTAGCTAGTCAGACAGATTTGGTATAGATTTTGTACCGTGAGCGGGTTCTTTTTCTAAGCCTTGGAGATAGGCGAGATTGCCAGGATTAAGTGATTGTCCCATGACCTCTTGTTTATTTTATATATTTTTTATTCTGTATGTGTTTGCTATTTGTGTTTCTTGCTCTGCATTTTTTTTCCAGTTTATATTGTGTGGATAATGTGAAAAAACTCAAATAAAAAGGAAAAAAATGAATAAAAAAGAAGCCAAGTAAGCAGACGTGTGCACCTATGACATCAATCCAGACCATCCATTCCAGCTCGTCTCCATTGACTTCCTTCACCTGGAGAAATGCAGACACGGCTACGAGTATATATTAGTGGTCATGGATCATTTTACAAGGTTTGTCCATGCCTCGGCCACAGAAGAATAAAAATGCTGTAAAACTGCTGTTGTTGGCACAGTTTTTCATGATTTACGCACTCGAGTTCGGCTTTCCCGAAGATGTATACATCATGGCAATGGGAAAAGAGTTTTGACAAAATACGTTGTGGAGGGCTGAAAGATTTCTGGCATTCCAGGGTCAGCCCCTAAAAATCATGGATAAGAAGAAAATTAGTGTTATTGGGCTACAACAGATGTTTGTCTTGACATGTTAAATAATGTCAAAAACATAATCTGTAGTTGGTGGTTAAAAATGTATATGTTTAAGGACGAGATATGAAACTACGTTAGGAATTGTATT
>OLKM01005795.1:0-15911 GCA_900291075.1 Melanogrammus aeglefinus | reverse complement strand
AGTGAAGACGCATAACCATTGGTTGCGTTTCCAACAAATAAGTTAGTAGACCCCTCTCTCCTTCCAGTCAATTCAAACCTTGTGCTTTCCTGTTCCACTGCTTGAAAATAGCCAAAAAAAAAATGTTTGTGCCACTCGGTCTATCTTTTGGTCGCCTGATGTTTAAGTGGTTGTTGTTCCCTTTTATTGGATCGTCTCTGTAAGGCAAAGCCAGGCCATTTCCGGAAATCAATGTGACACAAGTCACATTTGACGCCTTTAACTGGATGTTAAAGCGACTTGTATTTGAACGCGACCAATGC
Organism: Melanogrammus aeglefinus; assembly: GCA_900291075.1. Lineage (NCBI taxonomy): Eukaryota > Metazoa > Chordata > Actinopteri > Gadiformes > Gadidae > Melanogrammus > Melanogrammus aeglefinus. Next base: position 15,609 of record OLKM01005795.1, on the reverse strand, counting down.
ATGGTCTTAACTCACATGGATAGTAGGGTCACAATTTATTCCGTGCGCTGCCTTTATTCCGTTAGTGCCAGACAAAATTTTTGGATTTGTCCTTTGGTACTACGGCGGCGACTCTTGTCTGTTCCGGTCTATGCGGTTACAATCGGACCGGATATTCTCAAGACAACATTATTATGATTTTTTATTATTTTTTAAATACTGCAAAAGCCATTATCCCCTCCTCACTTAACATAACTAGGCCTGTTTTATTAATTAAGTTATCACATCTCGCCCAAGTAGTAGTTGAGCCGTATCTATATCGACACAGACAGCTCCTAAACTGAAATTGAACTAACGAAATGCCAATGTATCCCAACATGACGCCGGTAATCTAATCCCGAACTACCACTGTGAGCTCCAGCTACTTTACTACCAATGCAATGTATGTTTAGTGGAGTAATGACAAACACTTAACTCTAGCCTACTCTCCAAGCAAAGTAAAAATCAAAAAAATCGCAAACCTTAACTCATGTTCCGCAAGATCGTACGGCTACAGCCAAATCTTGATGCTGATGCCAGTGTCGCGGCTCTCACGCCTTTGTCGCCAGATCGTCTATCTCCAGTTTGCCAGGGGATCCCAGCCCTATTCGTCCGAGCCGCCCAGTCGTTGCTTGAGCTTCGCCGCGTTGCAGCCAGTGTGGGAGACTGCCAAGTTTTCATAGATACGTCGTAAGCCCGTCTCGTCTCAAGGAGTTGCGCCGAGTTGCAAGTTCGTAGTGCAAGGCGAAATCTTTGGTATGAACTGGGCTTTCAGCGGTTTGGCTAGGGTTGGAGTTAGTGCGGACGGCACGGTCAGAAGTCCCTCACTGAATTGTGCAAGCTCGAGGGGCCTTGCTTGATGTCCCTGGAACCCCGGGCCCAGCACGGTGGTGAGAGGGGATCAGTGTTTCTGCATGGCTGCCAGAGACTCGTTGGGAGTCTGCGCCTCGCGTCCAATGGCTCCATACACAATGACAAACTCAAGTCATTAATACATTGTATGCTGCTCAAACGACAGGTGACAGCAGGCCTAACTTTTCCCCCTGCCACACACACTATGGACAACAACATTGACCAATTCACGATCGAGACACACGTGGACACAAACACGCGTAGACACACATACCTTGTTGTTACTGCTAAATCTTGTAGAAAACATGCCTTTTGATTGGACAGCCATGGGTCTGTAAGTCTGTATGAGATCCATTCTGCACAACTATTTGCTATGTGCTATTTATCTACATCATAACTGTTGCGACACAACACTCCCTCTAACAAAAATAGATTTTGTCTGAATACTCTCTGTGGGTCCATGTCTAAGGTGTCTGTAGGTCCATGTCTAAGGTGTCTGTAGGTCCATGTCTGAGGTGTCTGTAGGTCCATGTCTGAGGTGTCTGTATGTCTGTAGGTGCATGTCTAAACGGCTGTTTCGTCTGTCTGCAGACATCTGTAAGTCCTCTGTGCCACACGTGGGGGCATCCTGTGAGGACAAATTTCATGCCGGCGGCGGAGGCCGGCCTGCGGAGCGAACACGGTGAGCGTTCTGTCTACCTCCACATCAACTCCCCCCCGTGTCCTCCACCTCACCACCACCCGCGCCTGTCTCCACTCCTCCTCCTACCCCCTGCTCCTCCACCTCTCAACCCGTTTTCTCCACCTCACACCCCCCCCCGCTGTCTCCACTCTCCACCCCGCCCCCCCCTGTCCTCCAACTCTCCACCCCCGCCTCCCCCCCCCCCCCTTACTCCTCTGGTCCCCTCCCACCCTGTCCATCCCGACCCCCCTGGCCAAGCTCCACAGAGACACATGACACACTTCCGCCAGCAAGCGGGTGTAAGGCATGTGGACGCTATGTGTGATTGTGTTCATTTTTTCTATAATTTTGGTTGTTGGCTCTCCCCGCTCCCCCCTCCCTCAGTGGTTGCCAGAGGGCAGTGAGTACCGATACGGCAAACGGGACCGCGCAGATCCCACGGCCCAGTTGTCCGGCTGCTCAGTGGGTACCAGTGTCGGACCGGACATGCGGGGGCGGAGCCATGTCCAGAGAGCGCTCCTGCACCAACCCCAGGTAACCTCATACTAACCTAAAACTATCCCTAACCCCAGACAAACCTCAGACATTACTCAGACTCACCTCAGACTCACCTCAGACTAACCCTAACCTCAGGCTAACCTCAGACTAACCTCAGACTCACCTTAGACTAACCCTAACCTCAGGCTAACCTTAGACTAACCCTAACCTCAGACTCACCTCAGACTAACCTTAGACCTAACCCCTACACCGTCAGACTCACCCTAACCTCCGAGACAACAGTCAGACTAACTCTAACTAGACTCAACCTCAGACTTCACCCTTCAGACTAACCCTAACCCCAGACTACAACCTCAGACTCACTCAGACTATCCCTCAGAATAACCTCAGGCATACCCTATCCTCAGGCTAACCTCAGACTAACCTCAGACTCACCTCAGACTAACCTTAGACTAACCCTAACCTCATACTAACCTCAGACTCACCTCAGACTCACCTTAGACTAACCCTAACCTCAGGCTAACCTCAGACTAACCTCAGACTCACCTTAGACTAACCCTAACCTCAGGCTAACCTCAGACTAACCTCAGACTCACCTCAGACTCACCTTAGACTAACCCTAACCTCAGGCTAACCTCAGACTAACCTCAGACTCACCTCAGACTAACCTTAGACTAACCCTAACCTCAGACTAACCTCAGGCTCAGACCAACCTCAGACTCATCTCAGACTATCCTCAGACTAACCTTCGACTCAGACTAACCTCAGCCTCATCCTTTGATCCCTGTGTGGGGATCAAGACAGTCGTTCTATTGTTTCCTAATACCAGCGAGATCACTCAGTGACAGCGGGCCTCAGATGAATGCACAACATGTGCGGTTGGTGACGGCGTGATTGAGGGGAGGCGGGTTGGTGATACGAGGGTCCGGGGCTAAAGGGGAACCGGCGGCATGATAAGAGGGCGGTTGCGGTATATGGGAGCGGGGCAATCTCTGAACCTCATCTTTCATCTTCTCCACTCGGGGTGCGACCTCCTTGGCACCAGCAGCTCTGTTTGAAACCGGACGCCGGAGACGTCTATTAAACGCTTTCTGTCGGGGCCAGAGCCAGTTCCCTGTCTATATGATCCGGCTTCTGCACGACTCTCCCAGTGATGCCATTACATCTCCTATCTTCCATCTCCCATTTTGCGCATTTTCTCTCTTCTCGCATTTCTCTCAAAATCACCCTCAAGCGAGTGGATAACACTCTTTTGGTGAATTAGAGGATTTTTATGCAGAATTTTTGTGTGTTTCCATCACCATTTACTGATTCGATACTTTTCAAAATTTTTGCATAACATCTGGGGGATTGGAAACACAGTTAATGGAATGCAGCTACCTTTTTACATTTGTACTAGTTGGATGTTTTCCTTATTTAGGTGAAAAGAAAGTTTTCTTTTAATCATAGTAACTACTAACCCAAAATCAAAATGTTAAAATAAAAAAAAAACATTCTTACAATCTAATTTGAACAAAGAATTCAATCTACTTAAACTCATTAATTAAAATTATTTCCTATTTTGCGCACATCTCTTAATCAATTATTTTTTAAATCAATAAAAAATGGAAATGTTTAAATAAATAAATAGATTTCATTGAGGAGTTCTAACCAGCTCCAATTTGGATGTCAGAAATCAAATTTTCCATTGAAACAAATGGCGCGGTGAAAAGTCTTCAAAACGAGAGCTATAAAGGCTGCGACAAATTTCGACTTATAAATATGTACAATGTATCCTTTAATACGTCCATGGAACAGATGGCCAATGTGAATAATAGATACGTGTGGGCCGCTGAAGAGGTACAACTTTTCCTTGCTCTCATCGAAGAAAAAACATTACAGCTTTTTTAGATAGAAAACCACAACGCAATTCCACTATACATTATATCATGATCTAAGAGAGTGCATGTTATCAAAAGGATACGACAAGCCCTGAATGTGTGTAGTTCTCCGCTCCTACCACTTGATGGAAACACACCTAATTAGAATTTATTTTTTGCGAGCTTTCTCCACCTTTTAGATGGAAACGTGACTAGAGAAGAGTAAAGTAGACTCCACATACATCTAACATGCAAACACACTATACACTCCAAATATATTGATTAGAATGTGAGACCCGACTCTTATGGAATTATCTGTGTGTATGGACTCTTGGGCTCTTAAATGTTGTGTAAATGTTTTTATTTGCTGTTTTTATATTGTTTCTTGCTATGAGGATTGAAGAGATGTGTAATGCAAGACACATTTCTGTGTAAACAGACATTTAAGTTGATCTAATCTAATTAACGACACGCTGGTACTCCTTCTGCGCTGAAAGGGCAGCTTCCTCAATCAGATCGTAGTCACCCCGAAAGACCGCGTTCAGCTGACCCGCAATACCTGTGTTACTGAACCGTGTCCTCCTCCCTCCTCCTCCTCCTCCTCCTGCTCTCTGTGCAGGGTTTAATAGGTAAGCAGGAGCACTTTTAAATCGGCCCGGGCGTTAATTGGAATCTGGTGGAGGGAGGAGAGAATAGGGCGAAAGGATAAACAGTAATGGATCAAGGTCAAGCTTGTAGGAGAAAGGTACTGGTCCTAATGCTGAACCTCTGGGCCTGCAGGTAGGCCCAGACACCTCTGAAGGTAGATGGAATTAAACCGCACTACGGGCCGCACTACGGAACAAGGTTAAGCGTAAAGTTGACACGGATCCAAGGCCTTTATTATGGGGGCGTACTGTGAACTGCTGGTGTCCAGGAGCCAAACTCCAAAAGAAGATGGGAGGTTTACGAGGCAGCTCTGAATCTGTTCCCCTGTGCTTTACCCCACACTTTGCTCCCAGACACAGACGAGAACCGCTCCCTGCTTCCTCCTTTACCCGTGCCCAGCCCCCACCCCACCTACATCACCGCCCTTCACACCACCACCTCTATGACCCCATCACCAGACCACCTGTTAGATCACAGCACCCCACTTAATCCTCACAAGCATAATTCAGGAGATTAGGGTCTGCGCTCTTGACCTGCTTCTCATACAAAGTCCCCCACCTGGAGGTAGGGGCGCCAGAGAGGGATCCCACTGCTTCTAGGGATGCCTTGTCATCTGGTTTTAGAGGACAGGGGACTCACACAACGTCTCTGTGTGGGTGGCCGCTGGTGGCCGTGTCTGAGCAGCACGGATGAGGAAACGGAGGACAGACAAGGGGACCTCTGATCCGCGTCTCATGGTTGAATAAACCGGCCCCTTTGACGCTGAAGTCTTTTAGGATCTTTAGTTTGTGTGTGAGAGGTATGGCGTCGGTAGACTCAAGGGAGATGGTTCAATGAGTTAAAACAAAAATCGAACCACCATTCAGCATCACTACTATTGACTGCTATTGTCCCTGTCCCCGACCCTCTGTCGCCGCTGTCATGTCCGTGGGCGCAGAGAGACTCCAGCCAGCGCAGAACAAGGACGAGTGAGGATCTAAAACCAGACCTCTGACCAGGACCACCATGGCCCAGAGCTGAGATCACATGATCCGAACCCGTGTGACTGGTCTCACTGTCCCAAGGATGTAGAATGTGAGGCCGAACCAGCAAAAACAAGTGTTGAAAAGATTGAACCAATGTGTGCGATGGCACGGTGGGGGGTGATTTCAGCCTGCAGGTCCTAAGGAGCACGGGGAAGAGGACTTTTCTGACCTCAGTTTACCGGTCCACCTCGGCTTGTTTCATTTAGTCCTTATAAAGCTTTAACGAGCTGCTTGATCAGCAGGGTTTCAGAGACTGTGTGCGTTCTTGCATGAGTTAAAGTGTGTGTGTGTGTGTGTGTGTGTGTGTGTGTGTGTGTGTGTGTGTGTGTGTGTGTGTGTGTGTGTGTGTGTGTGTGTGTGTGTGTGTGTGTGTGTGTGTGTGTGTGTGTGTGTGTGTTGGGTGATTATGCATAAATGTCCATGTGTGGCCAGATAGTGTTGACATGTGAGTGTGTTCATGACCACCTTGTGTTTAAGTACACAGTAAATAACTCCATTTCATTTTCTTTGCTGGAGTCTGAGATGTTATCCCTGGCTAGGGTGAGGAAGGCCTGAGAATAGGGACTAGTTAGACTAGTTGGTTTACATGTTGGAGGAGAGAGACTAGTTAGTTTACATCTGGTCTCTAGTTTTGAGAAGGCTTGGGGAGAGAGACTAGTTAGACTAGTTATAAATAGAATGATTTAATGTCCACTACATTCAGCCTCTAAAGTGCAAGTCTTCACACTTGACTCTGTTACTCCCACTAACCCTCTGTCTCTCTCACTCCCCCCTCTGTCTCTCCCCCCCTCACTCTGTCTCTCTGCCTCCCCCTCTGTCTGCCTCCCTCCCCCCTCTGTCTCTCTCCCTCCCCCCCCTCCTCTCTCTCTCTCTGTCTCTCCCTCCCCCCTTCCTCCCACCTCTCCCACCTGTTACACCTGTTACAGGCCCCAGAACGACGGGAGGTTCTGCCCGGGCGGGGCCCGTGTGAACCAGCTGTGCAACCTGCGGCCGTGCCCCCCCGGGGCCCCGGGCTTCCGGGCCCAGCAGTGCGCCGCGTACAACAGCAAGCCCTTCAGGGGCTGGTTCTACAGGTGGAGGCCCTACACCAAAGTGGACCGTAGGTGACCCACGGGAACACACGCACGCACACGCCATTGGACACATTGGTTCTGAACCGCTTAATGAACTGGTTGATTCTGCTGCTTAATGAACTGGTTGATTCTGCTGCTTAATGAAGTGGTTGATTCTGCTCTCCTTAATGAACTGGTTGATTCTGCTCTCCTTAATGAACTGGTTGATTCTGCTCTCCTTAATGAACTGGTTGATTCTGCTGCCTTAATGAACTGGTTGATTCTGCTGCTTAATGAACTGGTTGATTCTGCTCCTCTTAATGAAGTGGTTGATTCTGCTCTCCTTAAATGAACTGGTTGATTCTGCTTCTCCTCTTAATGAACTGGTTGATTCTGCTCTCCTTCTTAATGAACTGGTTGATTCTGCTCTCCTTAATGAACTGGTTGATTCTTAATGAACTGGTTGATTCTGCTCTTAATGAACTGGTTGATTCTGCTCCTCTTAATGAACTGGTTGATTCTGCTCCTCTTAATGAACTGGTTGATTCTGCTCCTCTTAATGAACTGGTTGATTCTGCTCTCCTTAATGAACTGGTTGATTCTGCTCCTCTTAATGAACTGGTTGATTCTGCTCCTCTTAATGAACTGGTTGATTCTGCTCAGTGATGTCCAACAGATGGTCTTCCTCATATCTTATAGTGACTATGATTTCCTTGTCCTTGTTCCTGGTGTATATCCCTCTGGTTCTGACTGGTTATATGATAGACGCTTGAAGTCAAAAAAAAGAATGTTGAGAGTTGGTTATTCATGAGTCGCTTCTAATTCTAATTCAAACAAATTCAAAGTAAAAATTATTGTTGAAATCATAACATGACATGTTAAGAAACACAAGGTCTAGAACAGTATGTTTTTCCAGCCAGCCCTGCCAAGGCCACAGGTCCTTTGTCTTGAGGAGAAGGACCTCCTGTAGGACGCACCCACCAGCAGGCGCCGATCAATTTATTAGTCATCAATTAATATCTCACACACACACACACACACACACACACACACACACACACACACACACACACACACACACACACACACACACACACACACACACACACACACACACACAGAGAAAACTGCAATATTAAATGAAAACAAAGGCATTGGCTCCCTTTTCATGCTTATCAACAATCGCTAGGCTAACCAATTCCCCGTGTTACAGCAATGATAGCAGCTACTATATATGTGTGTGTGTGTATATGTGTGTGTGTGTGTGTGTATGTATGTGTATATGTATATGTATATATATGTGTGTATGTATATGTATATATATTCAGAAATGGCAGCACATCTCTAAAAAATGTATATACAGTGTATATATATATGTTTGTGTATATATACTGTATATATTATTTAGGAGATGTGTACACACACACACACACACACACACACACCAATATATCGCTGTCGGTACAGAAAGGATGTTCATAGAACCAAGTGCAAGTAGGCCTACAACAATCGCTAGGCTAACCAATTCCCCGTGTTACAGCAATGATAGCAGCTACTATATATATGTGTGTGTGTATATATATATATGTGATATGCAAGATATATATGCAGAGCACATCATCTCTAAAAAATGTATATACAGTGTGTATATATATATATGTTTATGTGTATATATACTGTATATATTATTTAGGAGATGTGCTGCCATTTCTGCTATTTCTGGATCCCCATTCCTCCTGAACTGTATTATATTAATTCAACTTGAAGTGATTTGGTTTTATTGATTACACCAAGCAGGAGGTGCATCACTGAATAAACATGAAGTGAAGCTGCAGGCTGCAGGTGTATGCTCGTCTCTGTCCCTGCAAGTCAGTAAAAAAACGGCTTGGCCAAAGCCAACCAGCTCACAATTTTTTTCTGTTGGCTACTATTGGATGAGAAACGCCGGAGGCTCGTTATCAGAGAGCTCTGATGCTAATGTCATGGTCGTTCCAAGACTTGTAGCCACCTGCCCCCCACCCCCCGCAGGCCTGTGGGACGACTCAGCCACTGATCTGCCTGCTTCCTAGCTCCACTTGTTATCAGCGTTCGGAAGAAGAGAGGGAGAAGGAGAAGTATGAGGGCAGCACGTACCTTTTGCGCTGTGGCGTAACGCAGGTTGATTATGAACTGAGAACTGAGAGCCCCTGTCTCTATCACCTGATCTGACCTTTAAATTTCGCTTATCCATGGAAAGCCAGCCCTCGTATACACACGTATCATCATCAACACGAAAATATAAAAACATTGAAGGAAATGATCAATACAAATCCTGGTGATGGCCTATGTCTTCCATCAGTTTCTCTGTTTGTTCTGTGATAATGCTCTCTCTCCTGCTGACGCTCTCTCTCTCCTGCTGACGCTCTCTCTCTCCTGCTGACGCTCTCTCTCTCCTGCTGACGCTCTCTCTCCTGCTGACGGTCTCTCTCTCCTGCTGACGCTCTCTCTCCTGCTGACGGTCTCTCTCTCCTGCTGACGGTCTCTCTCTCCTGCTGAGGCTCTCTCTCTCCTGCTGACGCTCTCTCTCCTGCTGACGGTCTCTCTCTCCTGCTGAGGCTCTCTCTCTCCTGCTGACGCTCTCTCTCTCCTGCTGAGGCTCTCTCTTTCCTGCTGACGCTCTCTCTCCTGTTCCTCCACAGAAGAGGACGTCTGTAAGCTGTACTGCATCACCGAGGACTTTGACTTCTTCTTCGCCATGTCCAGCAAGGTCCAGGATGGCACCTCCTGTTCTGAGAACCAGAGAGACGTCTGCATCGATGGCGCCTGTGAGGTCCGTGGGGGTTGCAGTGTGCGTGTGTGTGTGCATGTGTATTTTGTGTAACCTGTGTGTGTGTGTGTGTGTGTTGTGTGTGTGTGTGTGTGTGTGTGTGTGTGTGTGTGTGTGTGTGTGTGTGTAACCTGTGCTTGTGTGTGTGTGTGTATGTGTAGGCTGTGGGCTGTGACCAGATGCTTGGGTCCAAGGCCTCCCTGGATGCCTGTGGAGTCTGCAAGGGAGACAACAACACCTGCCGCTTCTTCAACGGCCGCTACACACTCCAGCACCGCGCCAACGGTAGACCCCTGGTCACGCCTGTCCCCCTCGTGAGGCACCTTAGACCTCCTAATGCACCTTAGACCTCCTAATGTACCTTAGACCTCCTAATGCACCTTAGACCTCCTTAATGCACCTTAGACCTCCTAATGCCCCTTAGACCTTCCTAATGCCCCTTATACCTCCTAATGCCCCTTTTGGCCGATTCACACCTCTGGATTCGGACAAAATTTGTCCGTCCGTACCAAACGTTGTCTCGAGACTATCCTTCATACCTCGGTCCGGTTTCAGCGTTGTTATGGATGTTACGCAATACATCCTCTAGACGTCAGTGACTGTCGTGTCACAAATTACCGGCATCGACAATCGCAAACATGGCATCTGTAGAGTAGATGATTATGTGTCATCCGACATTGGCCAAATAATGGTGCAAAAAGTTTAGGCCTACGCGGTGGTGGCATGTGACAGCAACCCGCAAATTCTCTTCTCAAAATGTTGCGCCGTTTTTAAATGACCAGTTGTGACTCATTGCCAAAGCAGGTTAGCAATAAAATAAAAAGGTTAGGTATATAGTATAATATAAGTATAAAATATTAAATACTATATATATATATATATATATATATATATATATACATACATACATACATACATACATACATACATACATACATACATACATACATACATACATACATACATACATACATACATACATACATACATACATACATACAGTATTTCAAGATATTATACTACTCGCGATGATTGGACTTTATACTGCGGCCTCCATTTCCATTGGTATTGCTCCTTTTCTCCCGGAGCACTCCGGATTCGTAAGCTCAGAGGCGACGGACCCACTGCTGACGAAACAACCTCCGGGACCGGATGAAAGGGTTCCTATCCGTATTTACGGTAGGGTGTGTAATGGGCCTTTAGACCTCGTAACTCAGTTCAGAGAGGATTTTCTCTCTAAAATCGAGGGATTTAAGATTAATAATCTAAAAGCAGCTGAAATCCGGGTGAACGTGGCGCTACGCTGTCTTTTGATTCACCTTTGTCTTGACCAATCATATTGCTGGATTCAGGGATCTGGAACAGTTTCTCAAAGCAGCACTAGCAAACTCTCCTTATGGCGAGAGCAGCTGAAACATCCGGTCTGGGCTCCGGCATTGTTAGAGAAAGAGTATGTAAAGCTTTCAGATCAACACTAGAGCGTGATAAGATCCCCTTCTGAAAGCCTCCTCCGTACGCTAAGTCGAACGGGAACCCACCAGTGCTCCTCCCTTGTCCCCCGGAAGGCCGCCTGGATCCGAGGTCAGACCCCTTAAGGTTCCTCCTGCTCAACAGAGTACTACACCGTGGTGACAAACCCCGCTCGGGCGCACAGCGTCTGCACGGTCACCTGCATTAGGAGGTCTAAAGGGTATTAGGAGGTCTAAGGGGCATTAGGAAGTCTAAGGTTCCTCCTGCTACACAGAGTACTACTCGGTGGTGACAGTGCCCGCCGGGGCGCGCAGCATCCTCGTCCAGGAGGTGGAGGCTTCCAGCAGCTACCTGGCGGTGCGGTCCCTGAAGATGGAGCACTACCTAACGGGGGACTGGATCGTGGACTGGCCCGGCAAGTTCTCCTTCGGTGGAACCGTGTTCGACTACCAACGCCTGTTCGACCGCCCGGAACGCCTGTATGCCGCCGGGCCGACCAATGAGACGCTGGTGTTTGAGGTGGGTGCCAACCAATGAGATGCTGGTGTTTGAGAATGTGCCATCACAATGCAGGGGTCACAATGTAGGGGTACCCCGGTCTGCCACAATTTACAGTCTTAGTACCTATGAGCTGTAGACCAGTACCCAGTCCCAGTCTCTGACTCCTCTGAGCTGTAGGCCGGTACCAAGTCCCAGTCTCTGACTGTTATGAGCTGTAGACCTGTACCCATTCCCAGTCTCTGACTGTTATGAGCTGTAGACCAGTACCCAGTCCTAGTATCTAAATCCTATGAGCTGGTGACAGTTAACAGTCCTGGTCTCGACCAAGAGAACACAGTGAGTCCAGCTCCACCAGAACCAGGAATTCCGCTCCACTGGGACCAGGAGTTCCTCTCCACTTGAACCAGGAGTTCCGCCCTACTGGAACCAGGAGTTCCGCCCCACTGGAACCAGGAGTTCCGCTCCACTGGAACCAGGAGTTTTGCTTCACTGGAACCAGGAGTTCCGCTCCACTGGGACCAGGAGTTCCACTCCACTGGGACCAGGAGTTCCGCCCTACTGGAACCAGGAGTTCCGCCCCACTGGAACCAGGAGTTCCGCTCCACTGGAACCAGGAGTTTTGCTTCACTGGAACCAGGAGTTCCGCTCCACTGGGACCAGGAGTTCCACTCCACTGGGACCAGGAGTTCTGCTCCACTGGGACCAGGAGTTCCGCTCCACTGGGACCAGGAGTTCCGCTCCACTGGGACCAGCTCACAGGGAGGAGAAGGAAGCACGGAGGTCGAGTCCAGTCATGTCTGAGGGAAGCTTTGCAGCAGTGGTTTGGCTGAACAGGAAAACATCTGGGTTTGGCAAACAGCTTCAGCACATATTTGGAGCTGGAAGTCATTGGAGAACCTGAGACCAGGGAGAGGGAAGGACGAAGAGACAGTGGAGAATAGTTTGCACATTGCGGGATTTACATAAATCTTGTTTGAACATTGACAGGAAAAAGGAGACTAGATGGTTTCATTGTGGAGCAGAGAGGCTGGGAAGCAGTCACCTGATTGTGTAAGGTTGGAAGAATCTAAATGGGTCTTTGTGTCACCACCTTCCCCTCCAGCCCAAGAATCAATCAGCTTAATGAAATGTTCAAGATGTGATACCATGAAGAGGAACATGAATAGAAAGAAGGAGTCATTTACGAGCCAGAGAGCGTTCAGTCATCTTCATCAGGATGCACTGTTTGGAGGCCGAGGCTTAAGGAGTAAGCAGGTCTTTGCCCATTCCAAAAATAACTGTTGAAACAGCAGAGAAAGGTGCACCCTCGTCCTCCCTCTCCCTCCCCGCTCTCCCCCCTCTCCCTCCCCCCTCTCCCCTGCACCTCGGCGGCGGTGGATCGTCGTGTACCGGCTGGTCTCCTGCCAGCCCCCGAGGCTACGAGGGTTAAGGTTAGGGTTAGGGTTAGATCATCGTGTACCAGCTGGTCGCCTGCCAGCCCTGGGGCTACAAGGGTCTTCCTACCGCTGCTCCAGTGTGAATCAGAGAGGGATTCCACTGGGATATTCTACCCCCATGTCACGCTTAGTATTCCTGGAATGTCTTGGGGATTTGATGATTGTTAATGCACTAGGTGCTATACACTTCTTCACATTGGAGTTGGTTTGATCCGCCTTCTCCCTCTAGCCTAAGGCGGTGCTGCTACGTTGGCCTGTGTTCACACACAGTCAGGCTACCCCCGCGATGAGAGCCGCATCTTCACCAGGCATCCCCTCAGCCCTTCAGCCTCTCATCCCCTCATCCCCTCAGCCCCTCAGCCCCTGGGCCTCTCGGCCTCCCTGTCTAAGGGCATCGTCCAGCGGCGTGCCCAGCGGGAGTCCGCCGCCAGGCTGCGATTACGGCCCATAATCTCCCTAAGGACATCCTGCATTACAAACACCAGCCCAGAGACACGAGAAAAGAGAAGGAGAGGAGATCAAAAGATTAAGAAGGATTCTGCGACACTAATACAGGCCTTGTCGAGGGTCCGGTACACTGGATTATTCAATGCCACAAATGAGAGCGACCAGATGGAGTCAAAGGGCGAGAGAGGAGAGTGAGGATGGAAGGGTAGGAAATGGAAAAATACTTTTAACGATTCTCCACTCACTGCTGAATGGGATTTAACTCATAGGACTCCCCTCAGCGCTGCCACAGGACTTAGGTTAGGGTGATGAGGAAGTGCAGATGGGGACAGATCGGATGGAGTACAACGTGTGTGTGTGTGTGTGTGTGTGTGTGTGTGTGTGTGTGTGTGTGTGTGTGTGTGTGTGTGTGTGTGTGTGTGTGTGTGTGTGTGTGTGTGTGTGTGTGTGTGTGTGTGTGTGTGTGTGTGTGTGTGTTGTGGTGGCAGAGGGGACCTTCCTGAGATGTGCATATGCATCTGGTATTTAAGTCGATGCTCGTTAGAAGGTGGAGAAGTTTGTCCCTCAGTAGGTTCTGTTTGGCTACAGCCTTGACAGCGTGACGACCAGTAGGGTCTGGCTGATGGGTGACAGTAGTACCAGGACAGTGACCCTCTAAGGACAGACAAGTGAAGTCATCAAGACCGGTTTATTGAAGGTGTCTGCGTGTCTGTTGGCAAAACATTTGCTGAGGTTGGTTTCTAATATTGGGCCCAGCCTTCATAGGTATCAAGGTAGAAGGCCCAGCTCCCTGACGTCCTGCTGCCACATGGGGTTATTAGCGGGGCTGTTTAGTCTGGTGGGGCGCTGGCCTCTGTTCTGTTTCCAACGCTCAGACCAGCAGGAGGGAAGTGGGCTGGTCGGGTGTGGTTCTGTACAGCCCAGCACGCTTGTCACACAAAAGATCCACAGAAACATTTTGAACTCACAACGATGAAGGGAGGCAACACAAAATATGGGCTTTCTACGACAGAAGGACTGAATTCAGCTTTGGAACCGAAAACCAATGAAGACCATTGACGTGTTCTACTTGGAACGGAATAAAATCAATAACATCATCACAGGGTCATTTACTTCTAAATTACATTCATAAATGTGGCCCAAAGAAGTTTTACTTCCATTCAAGCAATTTTTGGTGTGGAACTTTGTAATTACGGCCTATACTTTTTCCTTTTGCTTTAATGTGCATCTGTAATTATTCAGCACTGCTCTCTGACTGGAATATACAAATATATACATAGAGACTTTGAGACACAAATAATGTCTGGCAACCACAGAGCTTAGAAGAACATTTTCTATAGAATAAGTCACTTCTCAGTGTTTTTAACGAGTCAGCCAGAACAACAAAGCGTTTGGTCGCTGCAGATAGGGAACCGAGGAGAACTGCCTGCTGTCCTCACAGCTCCAGGTCTGGTTCCTCCAGGTCTGGTTTCTCCAGGTCTGGTTCCTCCAGGTCTGGTTTCTCCAGGTCTGGTTCCTCCAGGTCTGGTACCACCATGCCTGGTACCTCTAGGCCTGGTACCTCTAGGCCTGGTACCTCTAGGCCTGGTTTCTCCAGGTCTGGTTCCTCCAGGTCTGGCACCACCATGCCTGGTACCTCTAGGCCTGGTACCTCTAGGCCTGGTACCTCTAGGCCTGGTACCTCTAGGCCTGGTACCTCTAGATCTGGTTCTTCCAGGCCTGGTACTTCTAGGCCTGTTACCTCCAGGGTCTGGTACCTCCAGGGTCTGGTACCTCCAGGTTCTAATACCGCCAGGGTCTGGTACCTCCAGGCCTGGTATCTTCAGGCCTGATGCCTCCAGGACCTGATGCCTCCAGGAACTGGTACCTGCTCATTGACCTTCTCTGCGCTCTGGCTCACTGTCATCCCCTGACAGACGTGGTCCTGCCCATGGCCCCTGGTCCCCTCCGGTTCTGTGTGGGACTTGTCCTTAGGGTTCATGACTAGGAAGAGGACAACATAATGCCCCACTCAACCTTGCACAAATCTGACTTTTCCAACATGACAACAGAGGGCTTGCCATACCAATACTATATGTGTTTTTTTGTGGTATCTTTAAGTACTATTTTAGTAGTTTTTGCAGTACTTTGTGGTACGGCACAAGGGAACTTTGCAGCTCCCTTCTGTGATCAGAGGGTCTGTAAAGATGCCATTCCATTTGGAATGAGTAAAGTGGTGGAGTTCACCAGAGTTCCGTAAACAGGCCCTGAACACTTATAGCTCTGCCCATTGTTCTCTCTCTCTCTCTCTCTCTCTCTCTCTCTCTCTCTCTCTC
>OLKM01005794.1:0-15912 GCA_900291075.1 Melanogrammus aeglefinus | reverse complement strand
TTTATGACCAAACACAACACGGGGAGAAATCAAGATGATAAACAATGTATTTACTTCCATTTTTCTTTGAGGTCTCCGGTAGACGGGGAAGCCATGTTTGTTAGACCACCCTCTAGCCAGCTCAGCAATCAGAGGGCTGGCCCTGTTTTGATGGAGACGCTTCGCCGCGATCATAGGGCTGCACATCTGGCGCACATTGCGTCAGAGATGCAAGACCTCAGGTCTGGATATAGTCTCGGGCGATCATAGAAATTATCGTATATGTTATTACTAGCCAGCTCTGTTGCTTTCGTACAGGTTGTGTCTAAAGTGAGCCAAAGCAAAATCTGACTTAGATGTACTTTATTTAGGTACATTACTTCGCACACTGCCCATTACATTCAGGGCAAAAAAACAACTAAGCATGTGCTGTAAAAGGTGATTTAAGTATAACTTTGGCCTGAAGATGGCGATACCATTCTACCAGAATAAAAGCATGTAGATTTGTCCTGTCCGGAGTTGATTAAACCAATCAAGGGTTGTGTCACTTTAAATCAGAAACATGGAATATCAACTATGTATATTTTTTAGTGTCATGCACTGAGCCTCACTTGCTGAATCTTTGCTACATAGTTAGAATTTTATATATTGTAATGATAGGCAGCGGGTTGACCTCATTAGATTGGCGCCGCGGATATGGCCGTAGCCGACCGGAGCTCAACATTGAGCCGGTGAGTATTAGTGTTCTATATATAATTCTATGGTTGATAATGCATAGACGTACATAGAGTAGACGTCATATATAATAGTATATTATAACTATATATATATATATTATATATATATATTATATATATATATATTATATTTATAAATATATATTATATTATTATATATATTTATACATATCGTTATCGTTATGATCTCTGAGTTTCTATAATTTTATTATTATATCTCGATCTATGGAGATTTTCTAATAGGCTAATCGATCTTTATATAATCTTATCTGGTCTATGATCCTATATATATCATATATTAATCACTATCATTTGTCTATTTTAGTATATATATACTGTATGTATAAGATCATACGACAGATAAAGATATATATAGATAATATATATAGACATATATAATATATAGTTTGTTATATATATTATATAAATTATATATAATTAGTGTAGTATATAAGTAGTTCATACATATATGCCATATGTGGTGTGTGTGTGTTGTGTGCGTGTGTGTGTTTTGCAAAATACCTATCATACAGTACATATAGCAGTATCAGAATTTCTATTACTGTTAAGGCCCAGTAATGAAGTATTAATATGACGTAAGAAGCTAACGCGTGAAAATCAGTTAAGTATTTAGGGAGTTATGAATATGATATATGCGATGAACTGTCTAATGCGCTGCCACAACCATTAACTGGGTGGAGGGTGACGGTAAGATGATGGGGCCAGGCTCGTCAGCGGCAATAGGCAGTAGTGGTTGATAGTAGGCGTGCTACTTTTATTATGTTGGTTGAAAAGGGCCAATCTCAGGAGTGTTATTAGTCAATCTTGTTTCAACTAAATGGTCATGTACATCTATGACAACTGGAGTGAGAGAAATAATGAAGCACTATTCTATGAGATGATGCCGCTAAGAGATTTGAGCAGAGGACGCGCATTTCACATATTATGTTAAGATTCAAAAGGAATTCATATACTTGAAGTGGGGGTTCATTGGGGATTTTACATTTTTCTTGGTTTTCAAAATCACAGGTTGTTATTTTAACTCGGAAAAATCTCATGAAACTTACACAATTATGGCTCTATATCCCGCAAATTGTTAGAAGTGGAAAATGTTAAGTGCTTGGGATATGAGTTTGAGGCCAAAACTCACGTGGAATAACACATTGATTATATTCGAAACAAGTTTGTGGTAAAAAGGTTAACTAATCTTATGAGAATGGTTACGGGCTATAAGTTGGGGAGCAGTACAGCAGTCACCGTTGTATGTTACATATTTAGAGCATTGAGTAGATCAGAATCAACAATTGATTGTATGGTTTTAATACGTTGTACTGCTTAGCATGTAAGACTCCCTCAAGAAGTTGGAAAGAATGCAGTTTATAGTGGTGTTGGAGGATTGCCTAGGTGTTTTAAAACATTCCTACAAGCGCTTAATTAGTAGAAATTTAAGGAAGCCAATTACATGTGGTATGAAGATTGTCTTTAACATCTGGGTTACACTAAGAGAAGGAAAGTGGTTAACAAACAATTATTTCGTTGACTTATGATTGTTAAGATAGACTAAGAAAGGCCAATGGATTTGGTTGGAATATTGACAATTTAGTGAATGAGTAATGATCGAAAGAATTAAGTATGGTTCAGCATTAGCTTTAAGTGTATTTCCTCATAGCTGCTCCTGATCAGAAGTAGAACATTGATTTATTAACAGAAAAAGCGAGCATCTAGGCAAGTTTATTGCTCAAGCCTGCTTTCTACTTCATACTATGGAATTACTGAAATATTTAACAGATGGTTCTAAAGGGAATGTGGTTTCAGGTCTTGTATTCGCAGATGAATTTAAGCAAAAGGATATATTGGATATAGAGTTGAGTGAATTTTTATCAGTATAACTCATAGAGGATGACTGCATATAACCAGGGGTCTTAAGTGATAAAGCATACCTACTTAGATCAGTTATTATGTATGATTCTATGGCAGTACATCCAAGTGTTTATAACAGATAATTCGATGCGTAACGATTTTGGGTATAAGGGTAACGATCTCTTTTAAATATTATAACCTTGGATTAGTTTATCATTTCTGGTTGGATTCAGCCCACTATGGAACATTATGGCGTAGGGATGAGAGATTGCTGATAAATTAGCTAGAAAAGTGATGGAATTAGCCCAAGTAGATTTACCTTCCATTAGGGCAAAGGTGAAGCTATATCATTAATTAAAATAGAGGTTATGTTAAGGTGGCAAGAGTGAATGGGAGTAGAGAGCCAGCAGATAGGAACCAGAGCAGTGTTTGAGGGGAAATTAGTACATCAGAAGGGGTAACAGAACTGAAGAAGTTGGAATAACAGGTTGAGAATGGAGGTTTATTGGACTTATTCAACTCTATAGGTCGGTAATGGTGTTTGCTCTGAAGTGAAAGTTGTAGAGATGGTAATCATGTATTTATTTAAAATGTAAGCAATTTGACAGCGAGGCAGAGTGGGACAGAATGGATGAAGAAATGAATTTCAGCAATATTTTTACTCAGGAGCAAGGAATGGAAGGACAAAGAAGCAGGAATTTTGTAATGGATCTGAACTAGATTTTGAGCATTTACCTTATATATTAATGTATTTATTATTTTTATTTGTATTCTTTGATTGTATTACTTGTTGTTTGTTTATTTGTTTTGTTTGTTTGCATGCTTTTTCTTTGTATTAATTTTTTATGTTGTACTTTATCATTTGCTACCGTGCTTAGGTGGTGGTAGTAGTCCAGTAGGTGGCGGTATATAGTGAAAAACTATGAACCGCATTAATCAGAAGAAGGAGATGTAAGAATGTGGAAGAAAAAGAAGTGGGCATCAATCAGCGCAGTGCTTTTGGACATTTAAAGAAAGACGTTGGGGCGGTTCTCCATTTTAAATTTTCTGAACGGAGGGAAGGTTTGTCGTGCTTGGGTAACACTACTGAGTAGTGGTGAGTAGAGAGGTGATTATCTAACAGTTTTTCTGACTGGTCTTCTTATAGCGACTACAGACTGTAAGAAATATGTAGCTTAATTATGTTTATACCTAGATTAGTTTTGTTTGTTTCAGATTTGTAGCCTACTTTATAGAAACGCTGTGTTTTTTTTAGAAAACCTGGTAGCATGCATCTTGTTGTAATCGACGTAGTTTGATGTCTGCTCTATTAAGATATATTTTAACGCAGAACATGTACGCGATCGTCGACTGTTGCATTATTGTCCTTTTAGCCCGGGAAAACCATCCTGTTTAGCCAAAACCTTTTTTTTTATTTCCGTTTTGTTCGTTAAGAGGTGGCAGCGTGTTTTTTGGTGCGTTATGTTAACAGTGTCTTCATATACAGATCATTTGGAAAGTGCCTCAGCCATGGCCTCAATTCGGATTCGAAAGCGATATTCAAGGGCATTTTGAAGTTGGACATGCAATCACAAACGCGCCCATGCCAGTGTGGCAGAGATGAAGGCAGTACCTCAACTCCTTCAGTTTTACATCATCCTGGAAGTCTGTTAACCTTTCGTTGACCACATCGAAGTAACCCCAGCAAAAAACTCCAGGTAACGTAACCCGTCTTTGACAGTGTGGCAACTGTTGCATTTGTCGGGACAGTGCACATGGTGCCGATGCTACTGTTCATATAACACGTATTTCCTCACTGTTTCAATAGGAAAAAATAAAAAATGCACACATCCAAAGTTGGAGGCGATCGCTTCATTCCCGATCAGAAACGGACAGCAGCTTCGATGTGGCCAGTTTCCTGTTATTCAAGGAGAATGAACCTCTGGATGCAAACAACCCGCGTTGGTAATGATCTGCAGATTCACGAGGGAATTAATATTGTAGCGTTATTACTTTTTTAATTTTTCTACTCGTCACTCTTTTCTATTTAAATAATTGCCTGAGATTTTGCTGACTATTTATTTGAACTGTTGAAGGAGAACCAGAAGGCGTGGTCCGTACTCACTCAATGGGTACGCCGTTGAAGAGGCAAAGATCTTACACCTTGGTGGAAAGCCTTTGAAATGCTCCCAGAAGGTAACGAATTTGAGAGAAATGTTCTTGCTTGACTATATTCTTGGGAGTCCTAATGGCTAATTTGATTTGACCCATCCTGGATTGAAAAGTAGTTCTTCTTTATGTTGTATGTTTACCGTTCTGATCTACAGGTTACGCAGAACAACCTAAAGGTCCTTTTACAGTCAAGTCAGCGCCATCTTCAGTTAATAAAGTCGAGATACATCTCTTCTGTTCGTGATAGGATCTTGGACGCTCCAGAGCTCAGGAAATGACTTTTGTAAGTAAAATGGTTTTGACCAATATTTGGACTGACGCAAGGAATAAAAGTCCCACTGACTCATTGCAATTATGGCTATTTCAATAAAGGCTCCTACCACGTTCCAGTTTTGTTTATATTTATTGACGCATGAATAGAGGACACCCTGTATTCAATATGGCCCTCTTTTTGTCCCACCACCAACAGACCTGAACCTGCTTGACTGGAGTAGCCGGAACCTTCTCGCTCGTTGTAGGGCGCTACATGACACGTCTACGCTGTGGGACGCCACCGAGGCGAAATCACCCTGTTGATGAAGATGGAGCAGGAGGAGGACTACGTAACCTCTGTCTCCTGGACCAAGGAGAGGCAATTAACTTAGCCATAGGCACCAGTGACTTTCAAGGTTCAGGTAAGCGTACTGACTGCACACAGACATGGTTGAGCGACGCCAGTGAACGGGATGACAGGATGACTTGTAGCTCATTTCCTCTCCCCCCCTCCTGGCTGGCATAGTTGTGGGGATGTGGAGATTCAGAAAGCGCTTGGCGAAGCATGACTTGCCAGCACCGCCTAGAGTGGGCAGCCTGAGTTGGAAGCGACCACATTCTGTACCAGGTAATCTTTGCTAATGGCTTATTGTGTCACCGTTGATTGGATAACATGCACTACTGACAATTTGTTAGAATATCAGCATGTATGTAATGTAGTGACTGATTGGCTGTTGAATGATCAAAGTTCTCTTGTTTCAAGTATTATGCGTGATTGTATTTGTAAGGAAATGTGCATTACAGCAAGACTGCAACATGGATGTTTACCTTATGCCATAATGAAACATCGACGGGCTAAATAGCCAACTACAAGCTTCTTTGGTTACCATTAGTGTCTAAATTTAGTAATGTTTACCCCCTAATTTTTTTGGCAAATCAGTACAACAAAATGCTTGGTATTATGTGTCGCAATTTGTTCAATGAATGCTTTCAAAGGGGTCCCTATATCCAGGACACAACCCCTAGGGTACATGGATTATGGATTGGATTTTTATATAGCGCTTTTCTAGACACTCAAAGACGGTTTAAATAGTGTAGGGGGGACCTCACATTTACACATTGATGGAAATATTACTTCCGACAGACGCTTTATTCAGCTCTTGTAAAAAAACAATCATTCTGGTGTCTGTAAAGAGATTTGTAGTTGCTGCAGCAAATGTGAATGGGAGTGCTCCAACACCACTAGTACGCACCCCATCCCCCAACCCACAGTTGGTCAATCATCAGACAGACGCGCTATCGGTTCGAAGGTGCGGGTCTCATAGTCCTCATATCTCCCCAGTGCGTCACGTTCAGGGCACATCCACCACCACGACGTCCGTATGGCCAACCACCACATCTACAACGCTGGAGGGCCACACGCAGGAGGTGTGCGGCCTGGAGTGGTCCCGACGGCGCGCTACCTGGCCAGTGGCGCAACGACAACATGGTGTACGTGTGGCCCGGTCTTGGCGAAGGCAGCATCGGCAATGAGAGCCAGTCCCTCCACTGCTGGAGCGAGCACCAAGGTTGCAGTTAAGGTAAGGCGTTGGCGTCTGGATGAAGTATACGTGTAACTCGAGCTTTGTTGTTGTTTGTTGTAGTTCAATTGTCCCTTGTGTGTAGAATGTTGAGCTACCATTACAGGATGCCAGAGCCGTATTACCTGAGGGAAAGCTGCACCAAATGGATCAGTGAAAATGTGTTTTTTTCTTCATCTTTAGGCTTTGGCTTGGTGTCCATGGCAGGCAAACATTTTGGCATCAGGCGGCGGAACCAGTGACCGACACATCGGCGTTTGGAACGTCAACAGTGGCTCCTGCATAGTGCGCTTGACACACAGTCCCAGGTAACCTCCCAGGCTACCGTGTTACCTGATGGTGTTTTCCTTTGTGCTGTTTTGAGGGCTTTATTATTATGTGCCGCTCTCTCAAACTTGATGACTGTGACTGCAGATCTCCTCCTTGGTGTTTGCACCTAACTACAAGGAGCTTGGTGTCGGCCACGCTTACGCCACAACAACGTTGGTCATCTGGAAGTACCCGTCCCTCACCAAAGTGGCAGAGCTCGCCGGTGAGTCGAAGCGTTAAAACATCGCTACATCCCAAAACCGTAGGAACAACTCGCTTCCGTCAACTCTGCTGCCTTGTCGTCTTAATTCCTTGTGTGATTCCTCGACAGGCCATGAAGACAGGGTGCTCAACTTTCTCTGAGCCCGACGGCTCCACTGTCGCCACGGTAGCCGGTGACGAGACGGTACGCCTGTGGAAGAGCTTTGAGCTTGGACCCTATTAAGAAGAGGCGACGCGGATGATGATAGTCCACAGTAGCGTCATTCACCAGACCATTAGGTGATAGTTTTTCGGTCAATGTGGCGGCATTTACGTTGACTAAGCCGTTTTTATTACTTTCTAGCGGAAGAAAGACTTTTAACTTAAATTATATTTTAATCATGAGAAGGTAGTTGGTTGAATCATCAGAAGGTAGTGGGGGTTTATTTTATTTTTTTGTTCAGTCGTCTTGTTTATGTATGTTTGCCAGGAACTTTTACATATTTTTTTCTGCTGATGTTGTGCATTGCACTGGATGAGAGCATGGGGAATAAATTGTGCCAACATTTTATCTATGGTCCTCTCTCAAACGAGCCAATGCTGTTATCGCAGCTCTACTGTAAACCTTGTATCTAATACATCCCGGAAATAATTTTGAGTATTGCACTACACACATCAGCTACGTTCCTTATGGTTTCCGTCTGGCGCTCTTTTCATACATGAGCGGAATAGGGTGTGGCGCCAAGGAGCCCTCCAGCAGATGGCGATATTGCAACACACAACTCAAGGGACTGAGAGGAGCTGCCCTTTTTAAAGATCTGTGTTTCCAGGCATTCATGAACGGATCATGTTTGCCAAGGTAAAGATGTTCTTTTGGTTATCGAGTCATCCGCTGGTACCACACGGAAGTAGATGAGATTGTGATATACCCTTTATTGCAGTGGTTTTCCAACTGAGGCGCGCCTCCCCTGGGGGGTGCCAGAGTTCAAGAGGGGGGGGTGACCTGAGAAATAAACCAGAAAAAGTAACAGACGCAAAGTCAAAAGCTGTATTCGAAATCGTTTCCTATTCACTCACTATTCCCCATAGTGGGGTCGTATAAGGCTCAGTAATTTCAAATTCGTGTTAAAGTTTTTCACTTCCAAGTTGAAGTTTAGGGTCTACAGAAAAATTTGAGTCAGAGTGTCAACCATACAGATGAAAAATGGCCTCTAGGGGGAGCCACAAAATATGTAAACTGCTACAACTTTTGATTAGATTATCCAATTTTAACCTATGAGGTATGGATTCAGAATTAAAAGGAGAAACAGGTATACCAAGCATTTGGTGACCAGATAAAAATAAATACACTTTTAGCCCAAAATATTACATGGACACAAGCGAAATTATGCTTTTTTTGGAGATAAAGTCTGGAAATGTCCTGAAAGTTGCTATGAAACATGATTTTTAAAGTTATTGTAAATAAAGGCTGTGTAATGACTCGACTAGATTTAAGATTGGTGTTCAGAATATCCCTATAGTACAAACATAGCTAGGATACCCGTACACAAATATGGCTGCATATAGCCTACGTGATATGAAGCACCCAACTTGCAGGCCTTTTGTTATTGTTGCACTTTTTAATTATTTTGCTTTCATCCATGAAAAATAAGGTTATAGTAGAGTTATGCCATCTACTGCCAAAAGAGGACAGACTAGCAGACACATTTCCCTTCATTTGACAATCAAGCATCTGCTAATTTCTCTCTGGCAATATTGGTATGTTGAAGGTAAGAAAACAACAATTAAACATGTTTGGATGCTAAGTTAAGTTTTTAATGGACTTGTACGACAAATAAAGTGTGATAAATTGTGAAATATCAACCACAGCTAGTAGCTAATAAATCCAAACAGTAGCTAGCATTAACATTAGTCATTTTGCTAGCACCAGTTAAAGCTAACTTTAAGCCCATAGTGCAGGTTAACCGGAAGTTTCGATTAATGGGTACATAAAGCACTCAAAATATGTATATCATTCATAAAATTTATCAAAAATAGTGTTAAAGTCAAGTTTTTGTCGTTTTTGGTAGTAACGGGTGTTTTCCAACGCCATTCGGCGATGACGTCACGTTGGGGAGTGGCGGAGGGAGCCTCAGCCTAGTACTAGAACTATGGCGTCTAACTGGGATGAGGAAGAGGTAGCAAGAACCACAAATAACATTTATGATGGCCCGCAGCCGTATAATTTCGAGCCTGTTAGACGTGAGAGGGCGAATGAGGAATTGCCGAGGACTGATGGCCATCAAAGCCTATTAAATTCATGGTCAGAGGAGAATGGGTGGAGAGTTGGTGAGGTGTCCTGGTGAGTTGCTAGCATACTGCAGTATAATGCAGTGCATACAATACTGACACGTGAACCCCCCCCCCCCGTCAGATAATCCCTACGATTAGTTTTCCGACGTTTTGATGGTTGCCTACTAGCTCCAGTAACATTTTTGCCAAGTGTTTATTTCTAAGCTTTTACCTATTCCTCCAGTGAAAGTGTTGTTGCGAACGTACCGGTAGCCGCCGCCGAGTAGGCTGGTCATGAATTCAGCGTGATTATTTTCGATAATCAGCCCATGACCAGCAGATGTGACGTGCCTCACTCAGCATCCAGGATTTGAGGGATGCTGCCTGAATCCGTTTGTGCTGAAGATAGCATACACACATTTCAAGCAGGATCATGGTCCCCTTCAAGCCAGAACGAACGAGTATGTTAATTGTTTGTTTACTTTACCATTATTTTTATAGAGTCCTATGAACCAACTTAAACAGTTATAGGCAACTGTGTTGCATAGATAAACATGCATGAACAAAAAGGAATAAAATTGTTTTCTCAACCTACTTATCCCTAGGCAATACCGGTACACTGCGTACAGGCAGGCTATACGCTGGGCTTATGGAGGTTCTTGGCCGGCATATAAGGAAGCCTCTTTACCCTCCTGTCTGGTTTCAGCCATCAGGCAACCAATTTCAGAGTGGTGACCAGACCTATCATGGCTTTCAATGGGCCACGTTTGGATGATGAATAAAAACTATATTGGCACGTACAACATGAATAAAATTAATTTTTCAGTTCAAGAATTAAGTCATGCTTGTTCTGTTGTGATCGCTCAACCGCCCTTAAAATGTTATAAAATACACAGAACATGTGAATTCATATAAAAACAGTTTATTAGTTTATCCCAATTAATGGGGGTAGATTACTTAAAAAAGGGACAGGTTGAAAGGCAGGTTTGAAACGCTATGCTAATCTCTCCGCTGTCTATATATCATCTATGCTGTCTATCTATCTATCTATCTATCTATCTATCTATCTATCTATCTATCTATCTATCTATCTATCTATCTATCTATCTATCTATCTATCTATCTATCTATCTATCTATGTGCTGTATCTATCTATCTATGCTATCTATCTATCTAGGCTATCTATATAATGTATCTCTATATTAATCTCTCACTTATCTATCTCTTACCTCGCTCTTACTAGTCTCTATTCTCAATGGGTCTCGATGGGCTTTGGGCTGTCGTCTCCCCAACGTGACGTCATGCAATGCATTCTGGGAGAAATTTAGAAGCTATCGCAAAACGCTCAAATATTACCTACATTTTCGTATTAAACTCCGTTTTGTGATACCCAACAACATTAAATACAATGTATAACAGTTTAAATAATTATTACCAACAACCAAATCGCGCAAATTCGAAAAAAAAAAAAAAAACCTGCACTATGGACTTTAATGCTGGCAGCAGGATGGAATGAATAGGTCTACTGGGTCTTGCACTTGTGTAAATTTTAGGTTTTTAGCTGTTTATTTTACATAACATACTTAAGTTTGATTTGGTTACAAAAAGGTAAATACAAAACTATTATATTTTATCTTTCCTGTTGACAAAATACAGGAGTTCAACAAGCAGGGTATGGGCTGCTTGAATTCTGTTTTTATGAGATGGCTGAGGCAAGAAAATGGGAATTGTGCATTCTGTGCCAAAAAGAAACTGAGGAACAACTTGTTTTCCCTCTTGCGAATCCAGTTGCCAGTCGTAGAGTGGGAGCCTACAAAGAAATCATCAACCTTGTGAGTCAGTTTAGAGCTATTGGTGCGGCTCCCCACCCAGCTGTAGATCTTCCAGATGAAGAATTGATGCAGCAGAATCGTGCATCCTGGCACAAATCATGTCGTCAGCTTTACAGATCCTCAGCATTTGAACACGCAAAAAAACGCACTGCCCGTGAGGGATTGCCTGGTGTCAATAGAAGATCTTGTCGGACTGGAGAACCTGTTAACCGCAATCTATGTCTCTTCTGTGCTAAAGAAACAGATGCAGTAGACCATTCTTTCCAGAAATTATCACTTACCCAAGAGATACATGACAAGGCAGTTAAACTAGGAGAAGATCATATTCTGGCACTCCTTGCAGAAGGAGATCTGGTTGCTATTGAAGCAAAGTATCATCTGAAATGCTACATAATGTTTAACCGCTTTTACAATGTGATTTGTAAACAAACCACAGTGAGTGAAAACCTTGAAATCACAGCAGAAAATGAATTGCTACAATTCATGAAAGAAGAAATTAGCGGGGGTAGTAGAGTCTTTGCTTTGCAAGATCTAACAGAGATGATGACTGAGAGACTGGAACAATATGGTATCCAGAAAATCATGAACCGGACACACAGGAAACAGACCTCAAGAACTTCCCTGATTTGACAGAGGAGAAAGGTATCAGGGACAGAGATTTCATTATGTGTTCGAAAACTGCTAGGAAGATCATATCAGACACATCACAAACACCAGATGAAGAAGCACACACATTACTAATGGCAGCTTCAATCCTCAGAAAAGCAGTTTTTAATCATGAAACTTTCCCAGTGTTGTGAAGAGACGTCTGTTCCCCAGAAAATGAAGTATTTCTTCCGCCATCTCCTCACAGGACCCAAATCCTCAACAGATCAAGATAATTCCAGACAGACTCTGTCTGTGAGTCAGGTGGCCATGCTAAATATGACCTCTCTTTCAACAAACTTGAAATGTGAGCCTCCACTTGCAGTGTTCCTTGCCCTTGATTTGCATTCGGAAACAAGAAGCAAGAAGTTAGTCAATCTGCTACACAAATATAAACTCACAGTATCATATGAGAAGGTCCTCAGCATGGAAGTTTGCCTTGCACAGGCCATTGCACAACAGACCAGGAAGAATGCAGATATAGTCTGTCCTACAAATTTGCGTCGGCAAATTTTCACAGTTGCAGCCCTTGATAACTTGGATCATAATCCCACATCACGCACTGCAAGCTCATCCTTCCATGGAACTGGGATTTCACTATTTCAGTTTCCTACATCAGAGAAGCCTGGGTTGCACCAAGAATGTCTGAAAATCAACTCAAAGAAATCAGGAGAAAGCAGCATAGTAGGACCCATTCTGCCTCATTCGTATACATCTGTACCACCTTTGGGCCGGAATCTTGTTACCCAACCTCCAGTTAAAGTTCTGCAGCCAGTGGTGAGAGGTTCATTTGATGCAGAGAGACAGCATTAGGAGGCATGGATGAAGGCAGTAAATGACATCCTCTATGTCAATTCTGATTTAGAAAGTGGCACTCCAACAATGTGGTCTTCATTCCATGCTGCTCTGATCTGATGTTGTTGGAACAGCCGGAAAAAAGCATTGAGGCCCTCCTGCCACTTTTTCATGACAAAGCAGCAACCCCAGAAAATGATTCACCATGGAATGAACCTGGTGAAGAAAAACACTGAGCACCTCAACCCACAACAAGTCCCTGTGATGGTAGTGGACCAACCCCTGTATGACCTTGCAAAAAAAATGCAGTGGACCTTCCCTGACATCTTCGGAGAAGACAAGTTTGTGTGTGGATGTTAGGTGGGGCTCCACATTGAAATGGCTTTGTGGAGTACCATGGGAGATCTTCTGCGTGGATCAGGATGGCCTGAAGCCCTGAAAGAAGCTGGGCTAGTGGAATTCAGTGGCAGCAGCCCACATCATTTCTGATGGCATCCAATGTAATGAGAACAAGATATACCCATCAAGTTACTGTTGTGGTACTCCACAGCCTTCTACAGCGAGCCTATGAGGACAGTGGAACTGAGATGGTCCTTGAGGACTGGGTTGAGAAAGTTGCCCATGAGAGCCCAACATTCTCCTTCTGGCTGCTTGTGTACAAGTACCAACAGAGTATCTTCATGTTCATACGAGCACATCGCGAACGGAAGATCGAACTCATGGTCACAACCCTGCAGAAGCTTGTTCCTCTGTTCTTTGCTCTCGACCATCATAACTATGCCCGGTGGCTTCCAGTCTTTATAAAGGACATGGACTGTCTCCCAGATAGTATCCGGGCAGAGTTTGAAAAGGGACATTGGACGGTAACTCGCAGCAATCGACGCTTTTCAGCTATGCCGATTGACCAAGCACACGAGCAAGCCAACAAAAGGGTGAAAGGAGTGGGTGGCATAATTGGCCTCACAGAGAACCCGGACATGTTGGAACGCTGGATTGGGACAGGCCCGGAAATCAGCCGTGTCCTGGAAGAGTTTACCACTGTAAATGACAGTGATGACTCCGAATGGCGTCCTCATCACGAGGAAGGATCAGCATCACAGCAGCGTTTTCAACGTCACACCAAAGACCTGATGGAGCTGTTGCTCAGCAATGGGAATCCCTTTGAGGAGAGCAGTAAAGACCTGGTTACTTTAGATAACAAGGTGTGCGAGTCTGCAGCCGCTGCAGCATCGGTCCTTAAAGTTGAGTCAATGGGACAAGAGCAGTACAACAACTTCAAAAAGAATGTGCTGGACTCACATGACACACCACTGACAGCTCCGATCAAGCGAAACAACTTGATGTTGTTCCATGAGAAGAAAACACGCAAGAAGACAGCAGCTAAACTGAGGATGCAGCACTTCAAACGTCATGCAGAGCTTTATGGGAAAGCTTTCATTGTGCTGGAAAGCCGGAGTGTGGAAACTTGGAAGATTTTTTCTGCCACGAGTCTTCTCCATACCCACCTGCATTGTCATGTGAAGGATCCCTCAACTCCTGTACAAAATCATATTTGTTGTTTTACATCCTGGGGAATCCTAAGAGTGGAGGAATATCTGACAGTGAGGAGATAGTTGCACCAGATCTTTATGATTTCATTGTCATTGATGGTGGAGCACTTATCCATTCACTGCCTGGCACGACTGTCCAAGGGAAGACCTTTGAGTCCTACTTCGACAAGGTGTTCTGCCCAAGAGTTCAATGTGACCTGAAAAGATCAACACGAGTGGACATCGTCTGGGACCAGTATCGTGCTTTGACAATCAAAG
The DNA here is from genome assembly GCA_900291075.1 of Melanogrammus aeglefinus. Lineage (NCBI taxonomy): Eukaryota > Metazoa > Chordata > Actinopteri > Gadiformes > Gadidae > Melanogrammus > Melanogrammus aeglefinus. Next base: position 1,492 of record OLKM01005794.1, on the reverse strand, counting down.
GAGGAACAAGAGAAAAGCGAGGATCAGCCGACAACGCATCTCTGGCACTGCCAAAGTCCCAAGAGATTGGCAGGCATTTCTGGCAAATGAGGATAATAAGACAGAACTGTTTTCATTTCTGTCAACTGCGCTTGTAACAAATGGACAGTTCCCAGATGACAAAGATGTCTACATAACAGCAGATGATTGCGTCCACCATGTTGGAAACAGTCCTCCAATGGATCGCTGCAACCACGAGGAAGCTGACACTCGTGTCCTAGTGCATCTTCTCCATGCCCTCCAAACAGCATCAGTTGGGATGGTCTATACTGGAGACACAGGTGTTGTCGTAATCCTGCTGAGTAATTTCCATCATATCAAGGCTTTGAATGCAACTGCAGAAATCTGGATCTGCTTCAAAACTGGAAAGACATCAAGAATGATCTCCCTGAACACTCTCGCCACAAAACTGGGCACAGAAACATGTAAAGCCATGGCTCTCTTCCATGCATTCACGGGATCAGACAGCACATCTTCTTTCAAGTTCAGGGGTAAGCGATCCTGCTGCAAATTGATGCACGAAGTTCCACACTTGACAGAGGAGTTCGTAACCATCATTGAGACTCCATTCCAAACCTCTCCAAGGCTGAAAGAAGTTGCAGTAAACTTTGTCTGTAGGCTGTACTCCAGTGAATCAAATGAGGAAAATGATGTTGATCTTCTTCGAATGAGGCTATTCTCACAGAAGACGAGGGATGTTGAAAGAATCCCCCCAACAATGGATGCTTTGGATCTACATCTCAAAAGGAGTGTCTTCCAAGCAAGCATCTGGACAACAGCCCACATGTAAGTATGCACCTGTATGGATTTGAGTACTATATAATCACAAAAGACCATGCATTTATGTATTCATTCATTTAGTTCAATAATGCCTGAAAACAACCCCACTGACCATGGGTGGAAAGAAGAGGACAGCAAACTTCTTTCCATTTGGACTAAGCTACCACTTGCGCAAAAGACGTATTCCAACTAGGATGTGAAGGTGTGGTTGTACAGTAACTTGTACAAGTTCGACCTGCCAGCCTTCTCGTGCAAGTTGCACTGAAGGCGAGTTAAAGTGCCACACGTCGTTGCAAGTGCACATGTCAGACTTCTAAAGACTGAGACATAGAATAAATCAAAGAAGTACCAATTATAGTTATCTTGTAGAGTGAAGTTCTCCAGAATAAATGTTAGCCTATGGTCCTCTGTTCATTTTTTAAATGCCAGAAAAACTATTGTTTATCTTCTTATTGTTATTGATGTACTTTCTTCCAGATGTAAAGTTCTTTTGTGAAAATTTCTTGGGAATAAAATGATGGCTTGTTGGCTTGATTGATTGACTGAAAAAAAGATGAGTACTCTGATCCTAAAATCGAATACATTAGAAAAGTTCATGGCTGTTACTACATTTTGCCGCGCTCTCTAGGGCATAGAATAGAGAGAGTGAGGAGCATTTCAATTTCAGTTAATC
>OLKM01005793.1:0-15913 GCA_900291075.1 Melanogrammus aeglefinus | reverse complement strand
GGGGAGGGGAGGTGAGGAGGGGAATCCTCCTACAATTTCTCCATGGGTCCCTCGGTCCTTCCCTTGGGGTCCCTTGGAAAGGACCCATGTGGTTTAGGACGGGTCCAGAGACAAAAATTTTAAAAATTTAGAGAACAAAGTAACATGAGAACATGAGCAGACGTTCTTTCACCTCGTTTCCCTCGTCCACTCTTCCCGGTCCAGGGCCTTCCCTTCCTGAATGCCTTGAGAGGAATGGTGTGTGTGTGTGTGTGTGTGTGTGTGTGTGTGTTGTGTGTGTTGTGTTGTGTGTGTGTGTGTGTGTGTTGTTGTGTGTGTTGTGTGTTTGTTTTTGAAGAGGAGAAAAAAGTTAAGTCCAATTGCTGATATGAGAGACAGACAGAGATACAAAGGTACAGAGAGAGTGAGACCAGAGCGAGAGAGAGACAAAGTCGAGAGCGAGAGCAAGAAGAGGAGAGAGAGAGAGAGAAAAGGAACATGGGACGAGGAACATTCCTTTATATTACAGTTTTTCTAAGTCGCTTTGGTACATTTCCAGATCAGAATTGAAAATTGTGTAAACAGTAAGTGCATTTCTCTCAAAAACATTCCTACAAACTAGCAAAACACTCATGGATTACCATGCAAAAGCAAGTCTCCTTGCTCAAAATCCTTAGTTGGTTTATCTCAAAAAGTAATATCTGTGTCAATGAACATGGTCAGTGCCATCAAAATGACAAGTCCTTGTTGTCATTGTGTATACGATATGAACAGTCAAATTGCTTAGGTCATGTTGTCAATATAAGAGTGTACCTTCTGGAGGGATGTTCTGATGTACCATGGCTAAGATTGAAGACTTATTGTAAATTGAAAGTTACACCTTAAGTGCATGTGGGAGATTTATTGCAAGAGACTGGAACAAGATTCACATTTAGGCTTTGACTGGGTTCGTCTTTTTTATTTGTTGAACACACCAAGGTCATTGCTAGAAATGTGAGCATAGAAAATCTCCTTCGGGTAAACTGTACATGATTGCTGTGGAATTGCAGCGCAAGCCCATCCACAACACCTCCTGACGTTCCTGTCTGTTTTGGCACAAATTTCAGACATGTCATTGTGTTGTGCTCCAGCTATATATATACTTGCCAGTTCATGGTTCAGGAGATGCAGCCTTTGAGCAATTCAAACTGGTTGAAGTGTTGGTTGATCTAACACTTCACACAATTTCCCTTCTTTTAGAGAAAGTCAAGATTCACCCTGGTAAAATTTTCCAATTCCAGGACAAGATTAGAAAAAAGGTCTTTGGATGTATGATAATATGCTTGACATATTATTACCTTGTTCAATCCATTTTGCATGTAAAGACTTATGCAATGAAACTAAGCCTAAAGTGTGGGGTGAGACTAATTCAAATCGTGACCCATTACAATGCATTTTGATCAACATGACATAAGCAACTGATAATGTAGGAAAGAGCAGAGAAAGTTGTAGCTAATCATTTGCATGAATGTACCCAAAGCATTTTGCAACTTTGTTCAAAGAAATGAAGAAACTGCTTTTTTTTGATGTGCACAAACGACACAATGAATGTGAAGATTGAACAGGTAGTTTGAGAATTTCAATCTGATTCTGAAAAGGTAACCAGCGACTGAGAAAAACTGTAACTGAGAAAATGGTTCCCAACAGGAAGGTTCCTTACCGCATACCAGCGTTTCCTGGTTCTCCTTTCGGACCCACCTCCGCATTGTCTGATCCCAGCTGCCCCCTGGCAACACACAACACACGCAACACGCACACACACACACACAGCACAAACACTTACAACAACACACACGACATCAAACACCTCACTACACACCACACACACATCATCACAGAACCACACACAACACACGACCACACACACACAACACCCACACCATACTGCACACACACATCACACACACACTCAGATCACACACACACCTCAATACACAACATAACAACATTGTCAGAGTTCTTCCATCTGAGCATTCAGCTGAGTTCTTGGTTCAGAAAGGGCTGTTGGTGTGAAACCCAGATCATACTTCAGAGTTTCTGGACCAGAACCCAACAGCCAATGTTTGTGTGTGAGTGTAGTATGCTTAATATACAGTTCAAACAGCGTCTTTCAAGCAGAACACAATCTTGAGGTTGGATGGACCGACCACTTCGTCACTGAGATCACCTACCCACAGAGATGGGGTTTGATCTCTTCTGAAATTATGAATCATAATGTTGTTATTCTTTCTTCTTTTTAGTTCTCCTTTGGGACTAAGCTTTAGGCACCTCTAACTACTTTCCATCAATGTCTTGACTCTCAAGACTAATTCCACTTTTAAAATGTTGCATATGAGCTTTGATATCACAATTTGATTCACCTTTTATCTACTATTGTACTGTTTTCCTACGATGCAGCTCAGACTTCAGACTTGATTTTTTCCATGTCAATTAAGGTTATATGAGAATTTGGAGCAGGTTTTCACATCGAGATACAGCGTGATCGTTTAATGACAGGCCACATACTAAATGTACAGATAGAGAGACACAGACGACAGAGACTGAGGACAGAGCCAGACAGACAGATCAGACAAGACAGACAGACCAGACAGACAAGACAGACAGACAGAACAGACAGACAGACAGACAAGGCACAGACAGACAGACAGGACACGAGACAGACAGACCGACCTGGTCTCCTCTGAGTCTCGTTGTCCTTTGACCTCCTCCCTCCTCCTGGAATTCCCTTGCTGGCCTGGAGACGGAAACAGAAAGTCAAAGGTCACACACTCATCAATCATGAAATAACATGGCCCGGAAACCGCTGAATCTTGTCTCTGATGAGCATCTTATCTGACCGTCATTGTAAGGCTGCTACATGACTGATTTGTAGTCAATAACAAATCAAACGAGCAGTTTTAACCGCACTGCCCGACGTCGCTCTGTCTCCTAACGCCTCCCTCTCAAGCGCTGCTTTTCAACCCCTTGAAGGATGCAGCACACAACACCATTACCACATTGAACCATGACAGTGTGTGTGATCTTTACATGTAGATAGTGTAGATGAAGCTAGCTGGTTACCTGCTGTCGTCGACTTCCAGTGCAGCTCCAAATACTCACCCTCTTCACCTGAAGGAGTAAAACAATAGAACTCAGCCTCTCCTCTCACCTCCTCGCTGCGTCTCATCACCTCTCTTCAGCCTCTTCTCCTCTCACCCCTTCCTCCTCTCACCCCCTCCTCCTCTTCAGAGTTCTGTCTGTCCTCTCCGTGATGACAATCACCTGACTTCACTTCTGAACTTACAGAGCAACGAGTTTCCTGCAAACGTTCAGTACACCTCACACCTTGTTGCCACGGTGACCGCGATTGCCCTGTCAATCAAACAACAGAGACTAGATTAAATAGCCACAGCACTTTGCCACACACACTCGATCATATACCGCTGTCAATCAGACGTCCACAGAACGATCCAAAACCTCAAGTCTACTGCTTTTATCACTGAGCAGAAGTACTATTCTATGTGTCTGTCTTATGAATAGAGTTGTGGGGTTATGAATGTTAGTATAGGCTGTAGTGGTAAAAGGTAGGCAGTGTTTAGTGGTGCTGTGGTCCGTCTGTCTGTCTTCATCGGGCTTGTGTTCATTCAAGCTTCTCTGTTCCTCTGGTCCCTGGCACACTCCTGGATCCCTCGGGCCCCCTGGGGCCCGGGATGTCGCCTCGGGTTCGCCCTGTGCTGGAAGAAGAGAGAGAGAGAAGAGACGAAGAGTAGAGAGAGAGAGAGGAGAGAGAGAGAGAGAGCTGAGAATACAGTCTCCCAGACATGTTTCTTCCATTCCGCTCATGGAACAACTGTAACATAACATATCACGAGACTACTCTCTAATCTCCCTGCAGCGTTGTGTAACTGTGCACAATGTTTCCTTGTTTCTTTTGCAAGACTCCTTCAGTTGGGCAGAAGAAGAAAGTTTGTTTTAAGGCTGAACAAAGCATCCGCTGAGGCTCATGGGAATTGTTGATGTTTTTTTAATAGTAGAGAAAAATCAGTTGACCATAGTGTTCATCAAGTGTATTCGAACACCAATGGAAACCAGAAAATAAAGAAAAGGGCTTGATAACAGGCTCTGAGGAGTATGTATGACTGTCTGAGCATATTGTAGATGACTTTCATAAAGTACATGTATGGACGTGTATGCATGCTCATGTTTGTGTGAATGCTCTTTAGTTAGATTTATTATAGAATTGTATTTCAATAAACCAATAATTATATTAGGAAAATAATACTCACACGGCGTACCCTTTCCTCTCCCTGGGAATCCTGGATGACCCTTTAGGTCCTGGGAGCACCCTGGAAAACACACACACACACACACACACACACACACACACACACCACACACACACAGCACCACACACACACACACACCACACACACACACGCGCATTCACCACGCACATGCACACGCACATGCAGGCACGCACATGCACACACACACACACACACACCCACAACCACCACGTGTCTGTTTGACGTGCATGTGCTTCAGTCATCAGTGTTAGGCTTAACTTCATGTACCCACACGAGTGAGGGCGTTCAAACCGTTGAGATCGTTTAAGTCAGTCGATCGATGTGCTGTCCCGGCGCCAAGGACGGGCTAGGCCGAGGCCGAGCCCAACCATTTGATGTCTTTGTCCCTGTTTTGGCCTCTTGTAAAATAAAACGTTATTTGATTTTTTATGCTAAGATCTATAATAATGTCAGATACTATGTCAAATCTCAAAATAATGTATTGTTAAAAATAAATAAAAAATGTGTACAAAATAGAGACTATGTGATTGGACATACCATGTAAACTATCACAGCTCTCATTCATTACGGTTAGCCAGTATGCAAGTTAGTATGCGCTAGCCTGCCCAGCCTGTTTTATGAAGAGAGTTCAGAAAATGGATATCAGAAGTGATTAAATTAAATACTAATAACTATATCCAGGCAAGAACCTGCATTAGGAGCTGGTCGCGATTCTGCGACTACCAACAGGGAGTCAAGCCAGCTTAAAACCCTGACCGGCGCTGAGCCTGTTGCTGGAGCTGGATTTGAGTTCCCTCCACTGGCTGTAACAACGCAGTCATCTTTAGGCCTCTCCTCCGAGACCTCGCATTTCACCAGGTCAAATGCAGCATGTTTGACCCTCAAACATGCTGCATCAAAAGAACACATTCTGCGAGACTTTGCACACAGATCAGCTTGCTCGGAGCCGTTACTACGTCTACTATTGTCGATATGATAGCATTTTTAGCTGTCGATCAACTCCATTTCAGAGAGGACCACAATTCAGTCGAAAGCATGTCAGAATCAGGCAGTGGGCTGTTCCTGTCGCTGTTTGAGCATACCTTACAGAAAGACGCAGAGATGGCCAAAATAATGGAAACTATTCCCCGCACGGCCACCTACACCTCTCATGACATACAGAACGGCATCATAGAATTGATGAGCACCTTAGTGACGGAGCATACTGTTGAAGAGGTGGGGGATGCGTTTTATTGTATCAAAGTTGATGGAACAAGGGATCCTACCGCCCGGGAAAATATCTCAGTTGTTCTTTGGTTTATTGATGCAAACAACAATGAGATAAAAGAACGGCTCTTGACAATAGCCACTGCAGAGGACGGGATGCTAAGACTCTCACACAACGTTATCTCCGAGCTGACTAAGGCTGGATTGAGCACCGACAAAATACTGAGCCAAGTGTATGACCGGGCCTCCATGATGTTGGGCAAACATGAACATGAGTAAAGAAACTCCTCCAGGAGGAACTGGAGATAAATACCATATGTCCACTTCTTCAATCATCAGCTCGATTTGGTGGTGGTGCAGGGAATGTCCTCAGAGCAGCCTGTCATAGATTTCTTTAGTGTGTGTAACCTGTTGTATAAGTTCCCGCAGTCGCTGTTCATTATAAAAGGGAGATGCTAAAACATCTGCTCGACCAAACGATGGATGGGTTATTTGGCCACAGTGCAGGTGATAAGCAAAGCACATGAAAACATTTCCCAGCATTTCTCGCTGACAGAACTCGACACACCCTTGTTCCCAGCCGATGTGAGAGTGGAAGCGGTGGGAGAAAAAGTGAGGCCCCTCTTGGATTTGACCAGCACAAAACTTTTAGATGCTGAGTTTTGGTAGCCTGACAGTTCCTTCGCACCCAAATGGAAGCCTCCACGCGAGCAGAGGATGATAAATGGACTATGAATAAACTTTTCACCACTTTCCACAAGATGCTGGAAGCAATGCCCAGTATCATGGTGGATCATTTAAGTCGTGCTTTAACTTTTGGAGCCTCCACTGCCACATGCAAAAACTCCTTTTCTGCTTTGAGGAACATTTTCAGCGATCATAGGCAGAGTATGCTGCATGCACGCAAAGCCACCTCATTCAGCTCAGTTTTGACAAGGACTTGAATAAAAAAATGCAGGGAGCAGTGGAAGGACAAGCGTAACGTTGAGGCCTAAGCAAAGCTGCCTTTGTGATGTTTGTGTTTTTTTTGTGGTGACGCTGTTTGTTACTGGTATTTGTGCCGAGCACATGATGCTATGTTGCAAATGTTTTGTATGTTAATGTTTATTTGCTCGACTGCGTGGCGAGGCATATTGCCGTTTGCGTCATGCTGTGGTATTTAATGTGCCGCTGTGCACACAATGCAAATGTGTTTTGTATTTGGCTGTTTGTGTTTGTTAATGTGTACTATTTGCGAGCTGCGTGCTGTTGATCGTTAAGCTTGTCAATCGACGTGTGAGGCGTTCAAACGTTGTTTGTTTATGTAAGTCGATCGACGTGTGAAGCGTTCATAGGCTGATCCTTAAGTCTGTCCAGTGCTTCCAGATCTCTGGCGGTGACCTTTCACCTTTGCAGCTGACGATCCTGGCGAGCCTCGGCTTCCTTCATGTCCCGAACATTTACACATGACCTTACAGCACTCTCGCTCGGCCACGGCGTCCTGGAAGAGAGAGAGAGAGAGGGGGAAGAGAGAGAGAGAATTTTTTTTATGATTTTTGAAAAAAACTTTATTCACCATTTCTTTCTTCAACAATTAACCATTTAACACAGACAAAAAATACTTTAAATTAGACAGCAATAAATAATAAATAACTAAATAAAAACTCATTAAAACACAATTAAAAAAAGTTTAAAGTGACTCATTATAGCTGATGTTATGAGAGACAGAAGGCACATGCTTTATATACCCTCTGCATCTTCAACATTGCTTAGCTCTTTTGCTAGTCTCCGTTCAATTTTTTTCAAACTGTAATACTCCTTCTCAGTGAAACATCCCTCCCCTCTGATGTTCATCTGAGATTTTACAGATAGCAACAGCGTTCTTTTGTCTGCAAAATATTTATCATACTGGACATCAGTGCTGGCCCTGAGTAATTTGGTGCCCTAGGCAAGATTTTACCTGGCGCCCCCTTGCATCGCGCATTGTCAATTTCACAATCAATTTTCATACAATCACATAGAAACTGAATGTGTGTATTCAAGATTTTATTTCTTTGAGCAAAGCTAAGGTATGAAATATTAACAGTAATACACTTTAACTGCACTTTAACACAGATGTAAACTTTAACAAACATAAACTGTGACACATAAAACCAAATGCTTACAACCACCCTAATACAAAGGGGATAAAAGCAACTAAAAGCAACTAAAAGAATTTTAACTGACATACAAGCAGGAAAGACACCTGTAAAACAACACCTGAACAGGCCGAACGTTAAGTTTCGAAACGTCCCTGATGAATTTAAGGTCGAGTAACATTAACACACTTCGACTCAGCAATTTATTGATTATTAAACAATGTTGCTATCGTCCGAAGTAAGCTAGCAACCTAACACTCCAACAACGATAATTAGGATGCATTAAACTATTAATTTCATGCACTTCATTCACATTTCCTTCTTTTCCTTTCCTTGGGCGCTGGATGGCTTCAGTCATTTGGACATAATTCCGATACAGTGTCATTAATCATTTTCTTCGTCTCGGGGTCACGGTCCGGTCACAATCAGGCAGCTGGCCTCTTGACCCCGCCCCCCTCACAGAGGGCAGGTACAGAGCAACGAGCCAGGCAGGCACCCAGAAAAAAGGCTTCTCCATTATTTAAAGGGGACATATTATGTAAACAGCACTTTTCCTCTGGATTTGGGGTGTTGTTGTGGGTAGATGTGTGCTCCCAAACCGCATACAAACTTTGAAAATAAGTCCGTACCATGATTATTTGAGTGAGATACGCATTTCTGGAAGCAGCCCGCTTCTAGCTATACCAAACGAGGGAGTCCAGTTTTCGGCGCCGCATCCTACGTAGGAAGAGGGCAAATTTTAATATTACCTCCCACTTCCCCACTCCCCTCCAATCAGAGCATCCCAAAGTTGTGTGGACCAGCGGACGAGCAGCTCCGGCAGGGAGGACTTGGTGCTAGCCCTGCAGCTATGCTCCGGGAGTACAATCCCATTCTCTGGCGCCGAGCTCACCCCGCCAGACCTGCTGCAGAAGGGAAGTCGGGAGGAGGAGACACATGGGCCGCGTTCAGACTGCCAGCCGAAATCCGATTTTTAGCCCATCCAGATTGGAACCGGATGACTCTTTTGTAGTCTGAACAGTCCCAAGTCACATGAAATCCGATTTTTGCGAAACGGATCTCAATGCCCTTCTTTCCCGCAGCCAAAACGCTTTAGAGTTACAGAGTTTACAAACACAGCATAGTCAGTCATCCACCCTTAATTGAAAAACTAAACTCAGTTCACTGTCCTTCTTGTTCAGAATCATGTGCACTTGCCATCTGTGTGACACATGCCGCAGCAGGGGAGACTTGCATCCCGACGACAGCTTCCTGATTGCAGTCACTATTTTCCCGTGCCTCGATAGTTCCGCAGAACCAGAACCGTCTCGTCGCCGATGGACGGAGGGATGTTAGAGATAGTAATCCTCGCTGCCGGCGTTGTAAGCGGAGACACGGACACAAACAAATCCTTAACAACGATCCCAGATTCCGCCACTTTGTTTGCCTTGGCCATGCTGTCCTCGGAAATAACAACCCCTCCGTTCATCCCGCGGGCCGCGGACCTGATGCTGCTGTGCCCGACAACATCTGCCACTGCCAGACTGCAGTCCTCCACTGAACACGGGAAGGTGGTGGAGATCTTGAAGCCATGCTTGCGGCTGAACTCCCCGAACGTCGCCATACTCCAGGCACACCGACCAGCGGCCGCTGGTCGATCGCAAAAAAAACACCCCAAAGTAGCACCAAAACCCACCAAACCTTTCAAAAACCTTCACCCAACTATATTTACAACATTTACCAAAAAAAAACTGTGAAAAAACTTCTCAAAATCGCTCTCACACGTGCTACGCAAAACTCGCTCCCTCCGCTCAATCAGAGCGAGCGGGAGAAAGAGAGAGTGCTGTGGAGCAAGAATACGTTTATTTTAGTATAGTTTAAGGGTGGAATTACGGTCTGTTCAGTAAATTTAGTTAAGGTTGACTTATGATCCGTTTAGTATAGTTTAGTTCAAGGTGGACTGAGGATTGTTTTAGTATAGTTTGGTTTAAGGTGGACTCACAATCTGTTTAGTATAGTTAAGTGAAGGTGGACTTATGATCTTTTTAGTTTGGTTTAAGGTGGACTCACAATCAATTTAGTATAGTTAAGGTGGACTTAGATCTGTATAGTAAAGTATAGTTTAAGTTGGATTTACGATCTGTTTAGTATAGTGTAGTTTAAGGTGTACTTACGATCTGGTTATAGTTTAGTTAAAGGAGACAGAGTCTGACGTCTCTGGTACTTTCACAACAAGTAAAGACTAGTAGTGGGGGATATCCCGGTCATGGTTGACAAGAAATGTGGGAACGGAACTTTGGCCTTGATTCTCTGAAGTCCATGTTGAACCGCAACATGGAGGAGAAGTGGATTGTACTCCCGGACTGCCACCAGAGCTTCGGCGGCAGTTCGGCAGCTCCGCCGGATTCCCTGCCAAGTAGTCACATGGCAAACTGAAAAATTTGTCATCTATTTTTGTAGGGAATATCCCTGCTTCTGAAATGCGCGAACATCTCCGCCCAGTGCTTGCCCGCTTGTCCACAAAATCCTAGCTATGCTCTGATGGGAGGGGGGTGGGGAATTTGGAGGTAATATTCAAATATGCGCCGAATCTCACTTGCTCATTTGGTAACTGTAGGCGGGGTACTTTCAGAAACGCGTATCTCACTCAAAAAATCATGAACAGACTTTTTTTCCAAATTTGTATGCGTTTGTGAGCACCAGAGACCCAAAATAACACCCCAAATCCAAGGAAAAGTGTTGTTTTCATAATATGTCAACTTTAAGGTGGACAGTCAACCCAGTCTCACAGAAATACGTGACACTGTCACGTCATCTAATCTATTCATTCGTGAGCTGGGACACGTAATTTTTTTTCGTGCCAAAAAGTGCAAATTTCTTACAATATTACCACCCGTTTGGCCACCTGTTTCTACTTTCACCTTTGATTCTGAGAAATTGTGACAATTCACGAGATATTTAATGCAGGTGCGCTGCTCTGTAGGCAAAACGTGACGGAAAAAAGTAGCTGCTTCATCTCTTCTTTTTAGAATGAGTTTGAAATTTGTGCTTTTCGCACAAAAAAAATTGAAATTACGTGTCCAAGATCACGAATGAATAGATTAAATGACGTGACGTGACAAGTGTCACGTATTTCCGTGAGACTGGGTTGGGTCAGTATAGTCCACCTTAATTTAAGGTGGACTTCCGATCTCTTTAGTATAGTTTAGATTAAGGTGGACTCACTATCTCTTTAGTTCAGTTTTACGGTGGACTTACGATCTGTTTAATATCGTTTAGTAAAGGTGGACTCACGATCTGTTTGAGCAAGGTACTGCCCACGCTCTGCATGCCCACGCTGAGGGGGACATTGTAGCCGAACCCGCGACCGAACTCCACCATCTGGATCTGGCTGGAGTCACGCACACCGTCCAGCGCCACCGCCAGCAGGGCATTCACCCCTGAGAGACAGACAGGGAGACAGAGGTAGACATACAGGGAGAGAGAGGCAGACATACAGAGAGAGGCAGACAGACAGGGAGAGACAGATAGGAATGACAGGGAGAGAGAGGGAGACAGACAGGTAGAGACAGACAGGAACGACAGGGAGAGGGATACAGACACAGTGAGAGAGATTGGTAGAAATAGAAAGAGAGACAGAGACAGAGACAGAGAGAGAAACAGCAAGAAAAATAGGTCAACATTAATGTGCAAAAAAGAGTGTTCGGAAGAATAAAGTCAGGTATAAGTCCCAAGCGCATCCTGGCCTAACCAGACAGACGCAGCAGCTCAGACTGATGCTCCAGCTTCGTAACATCTTCATCCAGACCATCTGTGAAGACCACGAGTACCTGGCACGCACACGTACACGCACAAAAAAAATGACGACACATTCAATACGCATCCTTAACCCTAACCGTTGGCTAAAGTAACACTGCCTAATCAGATAAGTGTGAGAAAAAATCTGTTTGTTTAAAGGGGAGAGCTGTTACAACACAACCTCAACATCAAACCCAGTACCTTTATAATTCCCTTCTATTGATTTATTTTTAATGAATGCCCACCAAGATATTACATTTCATGCTACTATCCATAACCTCAGCGAGTGATGGTTTCTGCTGTGCTGTACCTTGACGCCGGCATTGGACTGGGTCTTAAACTTCTCCTGGAAGGAGGTGATCAGGGCCGTGTTGAAGAAGGTGTCTTCTGACATCTGCAGATTCATGACCTTGTCCACCACCGCCTCACTGAACGGATTAAAGTTGAAGTCGTACAGGACACGCCCGTCTTGGCTGACCAACCGGAAGGCGACATTGGGTTCGATGGGCGTGTTCTGGACGCAGCAGAGGTCCTTTATCGTGGACACATAGTGGAGGATCTCCGGCAGGGCCGCCCGGAGCTTGGGGAACCCGCTGACCAGCAGATGGGACCCGGAGCGCTGGGACATGTCAAAACCAATGGCCACATCGATACTGCAGGCTGAGATAGAGAGAGGGAGTGGGAGAGAGAGAAAGAGAGAGAGGGAGAGTAAGCGGGGGAGAGAGAGGAAGAGGGAGAGAAACGGAGGGAGAGGGAGAGTCCTTACAGACTTACCGTAAACGAATGAAGTAAAAAATATACTGTGCAAGAGAAACAGGCAGATAGACAGAAGGACAAAATGATTAACAGATTAAGTCTAACCAGGCTTTTGGCACATGGTGTCCACCACCTTCTGCTTGATCTTGCCCAGTGCGCTGAAGTCCTGGACCGTGAAGATGAGGTCGGTGTCGGCCGTGATCTTCTTCAGCTCCAGCTTGTTGACGCCACCGACGCCAATGACAAAGATCCGGATGCCCATCCCCCGGAGCACCTCGGCCTCCTGCACCACGTCGTCCTTGGATACCCCATCCATCATCACCACCAGGTTCTGGGTGACGCTGCTACTGATGCGGCTCCCGGTGGACGTCTCGAAGTAACTCTTGATGAAGTCTAGCGCTTTTCCGACCCAGGTTCCTTCCTTCTGCCGCACTATATCCAGGATGTTCTTGGTCACCTCCTCCACCGTGTGGAACTGGTTTAGGTAGAACTCCTTGAGCGGCTCTGTGCTGAACTGGGCCACGCCCACGCGCACCTCATCCTTGCTGATCTTGAAGCTGCCGATCAGGTCGGTTATGAAGGTCGTCATGTTGCTGAAGTCAGTGTCGGTAATGGTCTCCGACGTGTCGACCAGCAGAACCAGGTCCGCTTTCTCCTTGTTACACACTGGGAACACATGGAGGACTTAAGGGTCCGGTTCAGTGCTCTACTGTACTATATAATACTTACAATACTGTTGAAACTATGCCACTGTAGTACAGTATACAGTACACCCTACTTCACTATATGTTTTACTGTACTGTATGCTCTACTATAACAGTATTCTATTCTGTACATTACAGTACAACTCTTGAATATATTACCCTTGATATATAATGACAGTCAGACGGACAGAAAGATAGTTACCAGGAATGGTAGTGTTGCAGAGCCCACTGGAGACGTTTTTGTAGAGGGTCTTCAGGGCATCAAAGTTGTCAACGAAGAAGACCCTGGAGGGTTCTCCGGCCATGATCTCCAGCTGAGCCTTGTTGGCATCACCCACTCCGATGCTGAACACGCTGATGCCCTTCTTACGCAGCACCTCGGATGGAGCCTTCAGGTCGTGTGGGTCAGTGGCCGCACCGGCTGTGATCACCAACAGGATCTGGGGCACCTCGGTGGCTTGGCGGCCGCCGTACTGCTCGTCAAAGAACTGTAGGGTGTAATTCAAGGCCTTGCCTGTGTAGGTGTCTCCGGTTGGGGACTTGAGCGCCTGGATGGCCTTCAACACCTTGCTCTTGGAGAAATAGTCTTTGAGGTTGAATTTGGATTTGGGTTCGTTGGAGTAGAGGATGACGCCAAAACGCGTCATCTTCTCGCCGACGGTGGTCATGTTCACGACGGACTGCATGAAATTCAGCATGGCTAAGAAATCGCCGTCTCTGATGATGGTGGAGCCATCGACCAAGAAGATGACGTCTGCCATCTGAGTCTTCTGGCACTCTAAAGCAAGAGACAGAAGACATTCAGGATAAGGAGAGGAAATAAGTGGACTTTGTGTGGTATTGTATGGTCTTGAAAATGTTGACTAACTGCAATAACTACCTCATTCTTCGAAATTGTTTCATGGTTTGAGTATTGATTGAAACTCAACTACATAATTTAATAGTAGAATTGACTGTTTATATATATGCATGCAAATGTTTTCCCATAGATGGATTTGTTTATTTACTGGAGTATAATATGCAAGTGCAATTCCTACCACTATATACAGAATCAACCCTAGCGTTGTGTTACCTCTCTCACAGAGACGCTGATTCAGCTCACTCTCCAAGTCCTTCAGGGCATCAAAGTTCCTCTCAGTGAACACAAGGTCGTCAGAGCCACTGATCTCCAGAAGCTGTGTAGTGTTGTTGACCACGTGTTGGCGTTGAACACACACCGATTGGAGAAGATGGTCACACCCTTTTGCCTCAACACCTCAGCCGGCCCCTTCACCTGATCCTGGGACTCGCCATCAGTGATCAAAATCAGGTTCTGTCTTATCCCCGGACGACTCCCTCTGGCCAGGTCAAAGTACAGGGAGACTTCAGTCAGGGCCTGGCCCATGTGCGTGCCTCCGCCAAGCTGCTGCATGTTGTCAATAGCTTTCAACATGTCTCCTTTGTCGTAGAATTTATTGAGCTGGAACTCCAGCTTCTGGATGGTGCTGAACTGCATGACCCCCACATGCACCATTTCCTTTCCAACCTGAGACTTGCCAATCATAGCTTTCATGAAGTCCTTCATCTTCTGGTAGTCTTCTGTTCTGATGTAATCAGAGCCTTCGATCAAGAAGAGGAGATCCCCTGGAATGCCCTTGCAGGCTGTGGACAAGAAACACATTCAATGTAATATTACCAATGTGAGAAATAGGAACAAGAAAAAAACAAAATTAGTACTCTTACACATTGAACCTGTACATATTCAACCAATGGTTGTGTTGCAGTACAATGGAATAACATGGAAAGAAATGTGCTTACCTTCTGTTGAACAGATGTCAGTGATAATGTCGTCTTTGATAATTTTAAGGGCATCAAAGTTATTAACCATGAAGGTATTCTGTGGGCTTCCAGCGATCTCCTGCAGCTCTGTCTCAATTGCTTCATTCACTCCGACTGCATAGATGTTGACGCCCTGGGTTCTCAGCTTCTTTGCAGGAAGTTGGACCTTGTCCATCGACTTCCCGTCCGTGATGACAATGAGGTACTCTGGGACTTTGTGCCCTCGAGTTTTCATGGCTCTCTCAAACAGGGGCGCCATGAAGGATAGGCCACGTCCGGTCTCGGTACCACCGCCATCATTAATGATACCCTCCACCACCTTCTCCAGGGTTTTGCGGTCAGTGTACGTAGTCAGGTCGAACACTAAGGTGGGTGAGTCTGCATATTTGACACACCCAACGCGGATATGGTCCGGGCCGATGTGGAAGGTGTTCAGGAAGTCAATGATGAATTTCTTCACGTATTCAAAGTCGCTGTTCTCAATACTTCCTGATTGGTCGATCAAAAAGAATATGTCGGCCTCATCTGTTTGCATACATCCTGGAGAAATAAAACAAATAATGTTTTAGAATAGACCTTTATTTCTGGTGTAGTGAGATCTCATCTGAAAGGTCCTGGGCTCCATACCCAACATCTCAGTGAGCGATATTCGAGAACTAAAACGACAAAAACAACTCTTAAATTGCAATTGCATTGGGCCCAAACCTTCTTTGATGTCAGTTCTTCTCGCGTTGACTACAATGGCCTGACGGAAGATGTTGCGGCACATGGTCTTCTCCAGGCTCTTCTGCAAGGTCTTCAGCCTGACGAAACTGTCGACATTGTACACATGCGTGGTCCAAGGGTGCGATGCAATCTGAACCAGCTGGGTCTTGTTCGCATCTTTGATTCCGATGGCGTAGATGGTGACCCCATCACGACGCAGGTCTGCCGCCTCCTTTTCCACCTCATCCTGAGAGTCTCCATCAGTGATAACCACTGCAACCTGGGACGCCCTTGGCTTTCTTCCGTCCTCCTCGCTGTTGAACAAAGACGTTCTCGCGAGCCAAACCTTCAGTCGCAAGGCTGTTTGGTGCCTCCTCCATGGTAGTGGCAAATCTTGAATGAACGAGAATCCATTCTTTGTCATTGAAGGTGTTCGAGAAGACCCGCCCCAAGGATTGTCATTGTATCATAGGATTATGCCAACCCGTAATCTGCTCTGGTCTGGAACGTCAAAGGCGCTCCCACC
>OLKM01005792.1:7500-15913 GCA_900291075.1 Melanogrammus aeglefinus | reverse complement strand
CGTTTATCATTTCTTACTTAGATATATAAATATAGTATTTTATAAATATTAATCTTAATAACAACAGCTTCCGTTGAAATACGTCAATTCCGAATTGGTCAATTATGCATTTCTACAAACATGTGAAAAGATGATGTTTTTTTTTTGTTTTCAAATTAATGATTCTTTTGGAAATATCCTTGCGTGAATCAGCACGGAAAATGTACATCAACCAGTCTTTATCCAGACAACCCCCCCTACGATGGTGATGCAGGACGCCCCCGACGCAAAACTTAAGGGTCAATCATCTTTGGGATTCTAATGTATCGCAGTAAAATTGTAAAAATGTTACCCGGCAAAATAAATTTGGGATGCGTCATTCTGTTGACTTGTAGACTGGCATTGAAGCGCGCTCACCCTCAGCCTCGCTCCTCGCTCCCCGTCACTGTTGGTCAGGGTGAGGGTGAAAGTGTTTCCACCTCCTTCAGGGATCTAGGCAACACGCAAAAACAAATCACAATACACTTAATTCTCATAAGGAAGCCTTGGCGGGCCATTGATGGAGTCTGATGGTTGAGGGCGGGTGGAACAGGGGGGGGGGGGGGTCCTCGTACCTCGTCTGGTATAGATGCTGACAGTCAGGTTCTGGAGGAACTCTCCGCTTCAAGGAAGACCGAGGAGCTAACTGGGGTGGGGCTGATGTCTCCATGGTGACCGGATCTAGAACCCAGGACAACGGACACTCCCCCGAAGCGACCCTGTTCGCTGGTGAGGTGTAATGAGCTGTACGGAAGGTATGTACCCACACGCACAGAACGTTCAGTAACGAATGATCAATGAAAGCATGTGAGGTTAATTAACAAGTAATAAATTTTTCCCCCAAATTTCTCATTACTCCTCGGCCGCAGGGATAATGTTGTTCTCAGCGTCTGGTCTTAAATTGCTTTTCTGCCGGTGAATAATCTCAAAATCGGGAGGCACGTAAAAAATTTGGAATGTATGTCGAAAATCGTTTGACAAGAGCATCAAAACTCGTTTGCGCCAGTGGCATTCTTGTCATTCTTTCCCGGTTAATTACCATACAAAGATGTCCCTCGCCTTAATATAACACACCTGCAAGAAACTAATAACATTTTAGACGGCGCAAGGAACGTGTGTTTTAATTCAGTCTGGTCTTGGGGAAATGCGTTCTGGGTCCGCAAAGTATCCTCAAAATCGCCCTGTGACAAAAGAAAGATTATGAACGTCAAGCGATTTGCGCGGTTTCATCGTCATCCGTCTCCAATTGTTTCTAGAAACGCGTTGCCCGCTTAAAAACACAACCGAAGAAATTGTAAATTTGTTCTTTTGACCGGCTGCAAGGAACGTGTGTTCATTCTGGTCTGAATTGTCTGCTCTTGCCATGAATAATATTCAAAAAAAAGTTGGGTAATGTAAATAGAATAAGAAAGGTTCAAGTCGAAAATCAATTACAAAGAAGATGAAATTGATTTATTTTTGAGTGGTAGCATTCTGTGATTCGTTCCACAAATTGTTTCTCCGATGAACGTCTGCCCCCTTAAGAAGAACAACCGCTGAGAGGCAACTGTTCTCCTGTCCCACCCTCAGCGTTCTCCCCGAGCACAAATGTACATTGACAATGGGGGTCTCTTAAGCAGAGGACTGAAGGAACCTCAGTACCCCCTGGTGTGTCCTCGCTCTGACCCTTCGCTCCTCTGTTGATTGCCTCCGCCAGCCGGATTTTGGCTGGAACTCCGATGACGCCAAAATAGGGGTCGTCGCTGTGCGCCGCACCGTGCCTGTTGACGCTCCCTGCGGTGGCCCGATGCGGCTCGGTGGAAGTGCTGTGGCTGCTCAGCCCCACGGCAGAAGGTCCCCTCGTCCAGCTGGGGAACGCATGACACACTAACGCGACACACACACAAGCGAGTCACAGCACACACACACGTGCGGAGCACGAAGCACACACACGACCACACATGCGCCAATACCCAACAACACGCGCACTCGGCATGCTCGACAGACACCCCACGCATTACCACACGCAGAACCCACCGCAAACACAACATACAACACACATCACAGGTGCATACCCATAGAGCCGTGCGCATCACGCCGTCGGATCGAACACACACACACATACGCAATACACACAACACCACACCACATAACACACAAGCAGGGCAACACAACATCACAGACAACGGTATATCCCATACATACGCCTTACAGAAACACAGCCACACAGGACACGACACAGCACACACAAGACAGCACAACAACACACAACACACACACACACACAGGGATAACACATTGGCACAGTGAAACACACACACAGTGTGCCACAACACACACACACACACACAGACCACCGGTAAACCAGGAATTCAAGAAATGTAGACACAACACAACACAGCACATCGTAAACAGGAACCCAAAAAATGCATGACACATACACACAACACCACACAATAGACAACAGACAAATCACACACACTACAAGTTCACACACACACACACATGCACACACAGTAAAAACACACACTAATATGCCACAAACATGCGAACTATTGCACAAAATGTCAGACCAAAATGGCAAATGAAGGGCCCAGTTGGTGGACCAAGAAGAAGCTCAAACTGATAACCCGTACACAACAATGTCCTTTTCAACAGCAGGGACGTTTAGAAGGCAGCAGTTTAATTACATTACGACCGACAGCAAACAAAATTAAATGAAAGAAACATTGGAATCCCTTTAAATGTACGTAGTGAGGGCCATGGTGGGCAAAAGAGACAAACTACTTCTTAAAAAAAAGGGACAACCATTTATTTGAAAGAGCTGTTTTTTTCCTCCATTTGATCAAATAATAAATTGTGTTCATTGCTACACATGCCTCACCCCATGTAGTGTGTGTGTTTGTGTATGTGCATCTGTCTGTCTGTCTCTGTGCGTTTGTGTGCGTTTGTGCGTGCGTGTGTGCATTTTGTGCTTGGGCGTGCGTTGCCGTCCATGCGTGCGTCGAGGTCAGTCAGTCAGTTCAGTCAGTCAGTCAGAGTCAGTCAGTTCAGTCAGTCAGTCAGTCAGTCAGTCAGTGTGTGTGTGTGTGTGTGTGTGTGTGTGTGTGTGTGTGTGTGTGTGTGTGTGTGTGTGTGGTGTGTGTGTGTGTGTGTGTGTGTGTGTGTGTGTGTGTGTGTGTGCCCCCGAGCGGGCCCCCACCTCGGGCACGCCGTCCTGCAGGGCCACCAGGGCCACCACCACCTCCCGCTCCCCGGGGTTGAACTCCAGGATGCCGGGGGCCCCGTAGAACTCCTCGCTGCCCTGGGGGGCCACCGTGTAGCGCACCAGCTGCCTCAGCAGCTGGCCAGCCGCCCGCAGCACGCGCAGCTCCACCGCCTCCCCTTCCTGCGCAGGTCAGGTGCATCGTGGGTAATGGAGGGAGGAGGAGTTCATCAATAAGGGGGTTGACATGTATTTTTTTGTTTTTGTGATCAAGATTTTTTTTTATTTCTTTATGAGGAGGATTCACAAAAGTACAATTATAGTGGTCAGAGACACATAAAACATGGTTGACATGTATTTAATGGGGGTCGCTGATAAATAAATGCACCTGGAATATGTTGTGTGTCGAGTTATGGGTGAAAGGATGAACAAGAATGTTTGGGTGCTTTTGGGCAACAGCCCAAAAGCAGGACAGCTTTGATGGGAGTGGTTTTATGTACATTTACATTTAGGGCATTTAACTGTTGCTTTTATCCAAAGCCCCTTACAATCAGAACATTTGGAAAGAAGAAAGAGAAACAGCAATATATCGCTGTCGGTACAATAAGGATGTTTATATAACCATGAGCCAAGCACTAACAATCGCTAGGTTAACCCATTCCCTGCATACAACAGAGATAAGTAGGACAAGATGCTAAAAGATGCTAAGTGCCATTTTTTTTGCTCTTTTTTTTTTTAAGTGAAGGGACATACAGCACACAATAAGTGCGTAAGAGGGGTGATTTTAGGAGAGTCCAGGTGAACTCTGAACAAGTGGGTCTGAGTCTCTTGCGGTATGCCTGGATGAGTTGAACTTTTTATAGTGAAAGAAGGCTATTCCCTTAGTGTAGTTCTGAGTTCTGTGTTTGGAGGCTTACGTTGATGACCCAGGGCCCTTGGTCTGAGAACTGGAAGACACCCCCCGGGTCATCGTTCTCCAGGATGACGATCTCTCTGCTGGTGAAGCCTGCCTTCAAGATCTGGTTCTCCACGTTGCTCCTGACACACACACACACACACACACACACACACACACACACACACACACACACACACACACACACACACACACACACACACACACACCACACACACACAACACACACACACAGGGGCATTACGCACACGCGCACAAACACACACACGGACACACACACATGGGTACGCGCACTCACACACACACACACACACACACACACACACACACACACACACACACATACACACACACACACACACACACACACACACAGACATGGGTACACACACATACACAGGCACACACATGCATACACATACACACACACACACACATGCACACATACAGATACAGGCGCCCACAAGAAGGTGGACGTGCACAAACACACAAAAACACACACACACACACACACACACACACACACACACACACACACACACACACACACACACACACACACACACACACATAAACAATTACATGGTTGATAATGGATGTTGACGAGGACAAAATGAAGAGCAGATACGGTAAAGTGGAAAGAAATATGAAGCGTGAAGGGAGCGATGAAGAGGGCTATAATTGGCCATCGCCGTCGGCAACCGGGGACAACAATATTCCTTTTCGCACTCATCACTCGTGGAACAATACTGTGGGGAGAGAACCTCTGAGTTGGTCAACTCAAGACAAAGTCTGTCTGACTCATCCAGTGGCAGGCAGAAGAATGAAACGCCTAAACTTCTTAACCTTGAATCCTTAAACATTTCTAATTAGTGGAGTCCTCGCATTCTTCCTCGTTTGTTCCTTACCGACCCCGAGTGCCAAAGGCCTCCTGTTTGGAGTAGACTTATTAACAATGCCAATCAACTTCCCTTCCCCGTCCTGCCATCCCCCGGCAGGAGTGTGTGAATGTGTGTGTATATCGGTGTGTGTGTGTGTGTGTGTGTGTGTGTGTGTGTGTGTGTGTGTGTGTGTGTGTGTGTGTGTGTGTGTGTGTGTGTGTGTGTGTGTGTGTGTGAGTGTATGCGTCTGTGAGTGTGTGCGTGTGCGCTTGTGTGTCTGAGTGTGTGCGTGTGAGTGTGTGTGCCTCTGTGAGTGTTTGCGTGTGTGTGTGTGTGTGTGTGTGTGCGTCTGTGAGTGTATGCGTGTGCGCTTTTGTGTCTGTGAGTCTGTGTGCGTGTGTGTGGGTGTGTGTGTGTGTGTGTGTGTGTGTGTGCGTGCGCGTGTGTGTGTGTGGGAGTGTGTTTGCATGTGTGCGTGTCCACCGGGAGCCCAGCACGCATCACGTAGCAGTGGTAAATTAGAGACAGAGAGCGGGACAGAGCAAGGCACAGCAAACAAACAGCCGCAGCCAGGCCACTGCTGGCATACAAACACGGACGCCTTCACAGCGGCGCACACAATCGCCGCTCGTTAAATCCGAGAGGGAAAAGGTTCTTCATTTACTCAACAACAACCCCGCGCTGCTCTCCTTTAGCCTCCCCCCCGTTTTACACCTCGACGAAGTCCCCACGGCCCCCCACAATGCGCCCACCCACCATCCCCCACCACCACCACCACCCCATACACCACAAGCACAACCACCACCACCACCACCACTCCACTCTCCCCCATCCCCACAGCAAGCAAAAGGTCCCCAGAAAGTCCTGAAGTGGACCCTTCTCCCATGAAACAGAGTCTTGATTCACGCCACACACACACAATGGCGCCCGGCTCCGTGCTCCGCACTTACCCAAAGAACACCACAAAGCGCGCTGTCTCCACCCTGCCGGAGAGCGTTGGGAGGGAGAGAGACACACCGTTCTCATCAGAGCTCATGAGGGGACCACCCCCCCCCCGTCCCCCACAGCACAAACCCCAGCAGCCTTCCCCAAACACACACACACACACACACACACACACACACACACACACACACACACACACACACACACACACACACACACACACACACACACACACACACACACACACACACACACACACACACACACACACCGCCCCTCTTTGGCACTCGCTGACGGACTCTCACGTCACCAAACCTTGGGGCAGAGGGAGAAGCACGCGTGCACCGCGGCAGAGCTCACTGCTCCACCGGGCTCTGCTCACTGAGGATGACTGCACCGGGACCCCCGTATGCAGTACTGGGACAACCCCATGCAGCACTCGGACAACAATATGCAGCACTGGGACACAGCATGCAGCACTGGGACACAGCATGCAGTACTGGGACACAGCATGCAGCACTGGGACACAGCATGCAGTACTGGGACACAGCATGCAGGACTGGGACACAGCATGCAGGACTGGGACACAGCATGCAGAACTGGCAGCGGGCATTCACGATTCTTGAGATCTCAAGAACCGAAACCCTAAGTATCCCATGTTCGGGGTCAGAGAGGTGGACAGGGAACCCTGCTGGGTTAAATGTTGTGAGTGAGTAACATGAGTAACAAATCATTCACCACCACCACCACCACCACCACCACCACCTTACCTATCCAGGGAGAGCAGCAGCGTCTCGTTGACCTCTGGGACGTCGTCGGCCATGACGGTGAAGTTGATGAAGGCGTCGCTCTGACCGGACAGGAAGACCACCGAGCCCCGGAAGGGTCGGAGGTCGTCGGCGGTGACGTCCCCCCTGGCCGGCGCCCACCGGCCGCAGGCTCCAGAACACCTCGGCGCGTCCGTCCGTCCCGTCGCGCCGCAGCGGCAGGGACACCTATTGGAGTTAGACGTCACCATGGTTACCGGTGACAGCACGACTGCTGGCTACTGCTGATTCACTAGTGTACTGTACGGGTCATTCTTGTGATTACTGGTGGCAAAATAGAACAATATACACCACAGACGTCCGTTTGATACAAAACACCTGTTGTTCTTGTATTTAGAATTAATATTATCGATTTTTTTTATGTAATTCACTGTGTATTTTTTTTTTTCTGTGTATTATTTTTTTGTATTCCATAAACCCCATTTAAAAAAATCCTTCAGACATTCAAACAATTCATCACCGTTCAAAACGATCAGGAAATGCCCTCATTAACAAACACATTTAGAGGATGATCCTTAGTCTGGACGCATGGCGTAGCCAATCAGGGTTGGACGTGAGCTAACGTCCCGCCCTCAAACTGAACCTCGGTATGAAAGCAGCCGGGCTCTACCATGGTGGCGTTGGCGTCCTCCGGCTCGACGACCGCCAGCGTTGGCGTGTTGCTGGTTGAAGCCGATCTCCCCGTTGGCGATGTCCGGCGTGGTAACGGTCAGGGGTCAGGTTGAGAGCCCCCCCGAACCGCGGGCTGATGGAGGGGATGGGAGTCCGGATGTCCACCAGCTCCACACTGTCCAGCTGGAAGGGGGGGGGGGGGTGTAAGAGGGTCTCTGAAGCCACAGGAGGGAGGACTGAGGGAGCCACGGGAATGATGTCTGCATTCACATATATTGATGATGTCTGCATTCCCCACTGATGTCTGCGTCCCCACTGATGTCTGCGTCCCCCACTGATGTCTGCGACCCCATTCATGTCATCACAGCCTCTCGCTGGCTGGCTGTGCTCCCCTTTCAGGAGGGATTCGTAAGGGTGTGTATCGATGAAGAGGATGACCATGTTTCATGAGGATGGAGATACACGAGACTACAATGGAAGTCAGCCTGCTCCATAAGATAATTCTAGTTGACTGCATATTTAGGGGGTTTAAGTAGGCGATAGATTTTTCTGGACAATTCATTTGACCAAACCAAGCTCTTTTCTCAAATTTTCAGTTGTTATTACACTGTTATTACACACAATCATCATCATCATCGTCGTCGTCGTCGTCGTCGTCGTCGTCGTCATCGTCATCGTCATCATCTTCATCATCATCATCATCATCATCATCCTCCCCACTCACCAGTATGAGGAAGTGCGCTCCGTTCTGCAGGAAGGCGTCGTTCCTGATGGGAAGCACCAGCCCAACCCGCTGCTGGCCGTCGGAGAAGCGCAGGCTGAGCGAGCGGCTGACGTTGAGGACGTGGTCCCGGGCCAGGCTGGGGTCCAGGGGCCCCGCGGGGAGGTAGAGGGCCGTCAGCCCCAGGGCCACGGCGCCCAGGGTCCCGCCCTGCCGCAGGAAGCTGAGGGACAGGAAGCGGCCGTCCAGGTGGCTCTGGATGCTCTGCTCCTCCCGAGGGTCGAAGCCGAAGGAGCCGTACACGTCGTC
>OLKM01005792.1:0-2500 GCA_900291075.1 Melanogrammus aeglefinus | reverse complement strand
TCGTACGCAGAAAGAAATGTATTGGCCCTCTCCAGAACCTTCGGCAGAATGGGCGGGTGGTAGCCAGTCTAGGAAACACCCTGACAGCTGCTGTTTGTGTTTCCCTGGTGTTTCCGTAGTTAAAAGAGTCTCCATCGAGGAGGGAGCTGGAGTGTAACTTTATTTGTGGGGACTGGCGGGTAAGTGGTGGTGCATCCAGACCCTGTCAGCGATCAACACAACAGGGGCTTCCAGCGGTGTGGTGAGCGGTCGGAATCTAGCTCGCCACCGTGCGGGAGTTTGGTGCTTTTGGACTCATTAAACATAAGAGGAAACATTAAGGTTTAAAAGTGAAAAGAGCAGTTTGTTTTAAGAGCCCGCCGGCTTTAGAGCGCCTAACAAAGCTGTAGTCTGATTGGATGCACTTCTTGTGGTCAGCGTCGAGGGGGAAAATACGAGCGGCCCGCTATGCCGAGGGAATCACAAGCTCTCGGTTTGGCTTCAACGTCCCACTCCGTAGGAACACGGTGGCAACGCTGGCACGTGAACGCTCGTCATGAGTCCACTGCTTTCTGCATTAACATTTAACGCGTTTAGCAGAGGCTTTAATCCAAAGCGACTCACAACGGCTCATACACACGTTCACACACCGGCGGCGGATTCAACCACGCAGGGCGACAGCCAGCTCGCTCGGGAGCAGTCAGGTGAGTGAGGTGCCTTGCTCAGGGACACCTCAACACTCAGCTAGGAGGAGCTGGGGATTGAACCAGCAACCCTCCGGTTAACAGCCAACCTGCTCAACCTCCTGAGCAAGTCCAACCCCAGCACTTTAGCACCCTATGACCAATGACCCCCTAACCCTGTAACAGCACACACACACACACACACACACACACACACACACACACACACACACACACACACACACACACCACACACACACACAACACACCACCATAACACACACGGATGCACGCACACACACACACACACTCACACACACACACACACACACACACACACACACACACACACACACACACACACACACACACACACACACACACACACACACACACACACACGCACACACACACACACACACACACACACACACACACAGACACACACACACACACACTAACAAATCGTGACCACCCACCTCGGTGTCGTCTGAGCCGATGAGCGGGCCCCCCTCGGTGAGACGGCCCCGGGTGACGGTGAGGGTGATGACCCCGGCCGTCTCGGGGACCCCCAGCGAGGCCTGGGAGAAGCGCAGCGGGCTGTCGTTGCGTCGGACCCTCAGGGCCACCATGCTGCCGTTGGGCCGCAGGAGGGCCCCGCCCGCCACGCCCGTCAGACGCACCCAGAACACCTCATCGTCCTCGGGGGTCTGGAGGAGGGAGAGGACACACACACACACACACAAGTAGACACACACACACACACACACACACACGTGCGCGCACACACACACACACACACTCACACACACACACACAAGCAGACACACACGCACACACACACACACACACACACACACACACACACACACACACACACACACACACACACACACACACACAAACACACTCACACACACACACAAGTTAACACACACACACAAGTACGCATGTACGTACGCACACACACATACACATAAACACGCGTACGCACACACACACAGACATACACGTGCACACACGCACACACACACACGCGCACACACACACACACACACACAAACACACACGAAGAACATGAGAAGGACATGAGAAGGATAATTCAATCTGCAATCTGGAACAGCCACTGCACTTGACTACTATTAATAAAAAAATATAGGTTTAATGTCTGTCCACTAGCCTTGTGGTCTTACTAGTGCAGTGATTATTTTCTTCCGGGGGGAACCATCTTGTGCAGCACAGTGCAGAGGCACTCCTATCGAGTGTTCTGATTGTGACTGAACTGAGGCGACAGCCACTGGATAAACGACTTCACGACATAAGGACTGGGTTCAGGGCTCCTGCTTACCTGGTCGTTCTGGATGGAGATGTTGAAGACCACCACAGCCATGCCGGGGGGGATGGTGATATTCCCTCTGTCCGGGCTAAGGTCCTCGATGGCCGGGTTCGGACCCCCGGACACCTGGAAGGTAGGAGGAGCAAACTGCTGAGGGGACGCTCATATGGACCCGTGCTCAGACCATGGATCGAATTGGTGTTAGCCATGTTGGGTCTTTCTGTGAGTTTGGGTCCTTCTTTTCCTTAGAGCTCTTACCTCATAGTGGCTCACCGTTCCATACGTGCCGCTTACTCTCTGACCATAGATCAGCGGCACAAGATGGCTGCCGTTCTTTGGTTCATCACGGTGATCTCTTCGGTCCTGAGGTGAGTGGTGCATCCGTCGAGAAGTTTGTTTTTTTTAATAATTAGAAACCAAGCGATAAAGATAGAGTGTGGTTTTATAAAAAATAACAAACTAAGTATCAAGTACAATTCACTGGCACATTGCTTGAAATTGC